>CANJKZ010000712.1:0-189456 GCA_947471745.1 Closterium sp. Naga37s-1 | reverse complement strand
TTGGGAGCAGAGAAAATGAGTTAAGGAGTGGAGATGCAGCTGAGAAGAGGAAAAAGCCACCATCATCCAAGATCGAGGCATTGGATGGCTCCAACTATGAGGAATGGAGCGGGCGGATGAGGAGCGCCTTCAAGCGCTACAAGCTAATGAAAATTGCAATGGGAGAAGAGAAGTTGCCGGAGGAAGGAGATGCCCGCGATCGGTGGATTGAGAAGAGCGCGGTGCTGTACGACCTTATCCTTCAATCAGTCAACAACGACATGTTCCAGCACATCAAGGATTTGGTGGAGCTCGATGATTCGGGACCGAAGGCGTGGAAGCTACTGCGCGACGTGATTCAGCCCAACACGCTGCCGATGGTGATTGTGTTGGAGAAGGAGCTGGCTGCCATCTCCATGCGATCGGGAGATGATGTGAAGCCGGTCCTTGACAAGATCAAGGACACCTATGCGAGGATGGCAGCGGCGGGCAGCGAGGTGTCGCAGATGCCGCAATGCACCAAGATCATCTTGGTGCTCGACAACTCATGGGACAACCTCATCCCCACCCTCAACGTTCAGCAGGACAAGTGGACGCCTGAGTGGCTACGGCAGCAGATCCTACAGGAGGACTTCCGCAGGCGCCACACGGGAGGCGGTGCTGTCAACAAGACTGCTGAGGGGTATGCAGCTGCAGGAGGCAGCACAGGAAGAGGGGGAGGGAGAGTCCGAGGCCGTGGGAGAGGCTTTGGCAAAGGGAGAGGCCGAGGTGACTACTATGAGGGGCATGAGAGCTCTGGTGGCAGGGGGAGCACCCGAATGGAGGGTGCATGCTGGTACTGCAAGAAGGATGGACACCCATGGTTCAAGTGTTTCAGCCGGCCTGAGGGATGGGCGCCCCCAGGCATGAAGCCGCCAAGTGGTAAACGCGTACAAGGTGGTGCTGTGCAAGGTTCAGGTGCACAAGGTGATGGCGCACAAGGTAAAGCCGACCCTGAGATGTTCCTCATGGTTGAGGGCCTGGTGAGGGTGATGTGGGTTCAGTTGGGAAGGTTTTGATGCACCCCCTCAGTCATTGGGTGATCGATTCAGGCTGCATAAGTCACATGACACCGAGGGCAGATTTGCTTGATGAGGTAAAGCCTCCTGGGAAGATCAAGTTTGTGGCTGCCGCTTCAGGTTCTTTGCTCCCTGTGATTGGTGTTGGGAATGCCAAGGTAATGGGAGCCAATGGGGTGCTTGTGGGGCTGGGGAATGTGCTGTTGGTTGAAGGTTTGTCCGCTAACCTTCTTTCTGTGCGCCGGCTGCAGAAGAGCAAGGCCAAAGTGACCTTCGGCCCAACCAGCTGCCGTGCGAAGCTTGGGAAGTTGCTGCTGTGGGATTTGGAGGAGAAGAGCAGCTGCATTAAGGACCTATGGCAGCTGCCCATCATCTCTTGGAATGGGAAACCACCAGCAACGGCAGCGGCTGCAACAACGGCTAAGGCAACTGCGGGAGGAGAGGAGACCTTGCCAACTGATGGGGTCATGGATGCAGTCGAGAAGGTGCAGCAGCCACAGCAGCCACATGGTGAGGTGCTTGCTGGTGTGGATGCGACCGCTGCATGGGCAAAGGCTTCATCTGGGAGTGGTGAGGCTCATTGGGAGACGTGGCATGAGAGGCTGTGTCATGTGAATTTTCCTATGCTGCAGAAGTTAGTGAAAGATGGGAGCTTGAAGGGGTTGGAGTGATGAGGGGGCAGCAAAGGAGATTGGGAGCTGCCCTATATGCCTTGAGACCAAGTTCACGAAGTTTCCCTTCAGTAGCAGCACAGGACTAGCCAAGGCACCACTTGCGATTGTGCACATGGATGTGGTGGGCCCTACGAGGGAAAATTCTCTCTCAGGTAGCCGCTACTTCTTGACCATTGTAGACGACCACACGCGTGCGGTGTGGGTCTACCCTCTCAAGACTAAAAGGGGAGGTGGCAGCGGCTGTGCTTAAGGAGTGGATGCCGAGAGCTCAAAGGGAGAGCGGACATAAGGTGAAGGTGATCCGCACCGACAACGGAGGAGAGTTCATTGGCAATGAGTTTGAGGCGGTGCTGAAGAAGAAGGGCATTCAGCATCAGCTCACAGTGCCCTACAACCCTCAGCAGAGCGGGGTGGAAACAGGCTTGGCTTGCGCCATGTCGAACTTCTCCAAGACCTGGCCGATGTAATGGGACTGGGAGAGGGTGATTGTGCGAGCAGGGCGGTTGCGCGTGATGGTCATGCCGAGGTAGTTAGTGAGGGCGCCAAGGTCCTTGCACTTGAGCCGCTGCTGCAGGGACAGCTTCACCTGCTCCATGTCGGCCTTGGTGTCAGAGAGCAGGATCATGTCGTCGACATATACCAGAATGAAGAAGCGGCGGGGGGAGGAGCGGATGAAGAGGCTGGCGTCGGAGTGGGAAGCAGAGAAGCCGAGGGACCCCAAGGTGGCAGTCAGCTTCGCATGCCACTCACGTGGTGCCTGCTTCAAGCCTTAGACGGGGCGACGCAGCTGCCAGACAGTGTTCTAAGGAAAGGCTGCGTGGAACCCGGGGGGTCGCCGGAGGAAAATGCGCTCATGCAGGTCGCCCTGCAGGAACGCATTGGAGACGTCCATGGAGTCGATTTCCATGTCGTCACGTGCACCAATGTCCATGGCGGCGCGAAGGGTGGGTGGTTTGGCGGTGGGGGCGTAGGTGAACCAGTAGTCCTCAGCCCAAGTCTGCGTGAACCCCTTGGCGCAGTAGCGGGCCTTGTACACTGGTTCCTCGCCGGCAGCTGCTTCACCCGAAAGACCCATTTGCCGTCAACGAGATTAGCGCCAGCAGGGAGGGGGACATCGACAAAGGAGTCGTTGCGAATGAAGGCCTCACACTCCAGGAAGATCGCTGCTATCCATTATCCGCATCAGGGCAGGTGATGGCTTCCTGGAAGGTGGAGGGAGTGAAGATGGTGGGGGTAGTAGTGGCGCCAAGGACAGGAAAGCCCAGGAAGTCAAGGTAGAGGGCGGCAAGGAATGGAGTGTGCTCCCGAATGTTGAGGAACTCCTCATGGGAGTCCTCAAGGAGCTGAATGGAGGCAGGAGGAGGAGCCCCAAGCATTTTGTCCACCGAGCGGGTATGGATGTAAGGGAGGAGGAAGGGGGAGGAGCGGGAAGTGGCACGGCGCCGCTGCTGCTGCTGGTGCTGCTGCTGCTGATGCTGCTGCTGCTGCTGCTGTCCCGGCTGCTGCTGATGCGGCTGCCCCGGCTGCTGCTGCTGCTGCTGCTGCTCCGGCTGCTGCTGCTGCTGCTGCTGCTGCCCCGGCTGCTGCTGCTGCTGCCCCTGCTGCCGTTGCTGGTGTTGCTCCCGCTGCTGCTGCTGCTGCTGCTGCTGCTGGTGCTGCTGCTGCCCCTGCTGTTGCTGATCCGGCTGCTGCTGCTGCTGCTGCTGCCCCTGCTGTTGCTGATCCGGCTGCTGGAAAGGAGGAGAATGAGAGGAGGAGGGAGAGGGGGGAGGGGGTGCAGCCGAGTGAGCGGGGGAGGCGGGTGCGGCAGGGTCGTAGACGTCGGCAGAGGAGGAAGGCGGGAGTGGGGCGGCGACAGGTGGGAGGAGAGGCGCTGGAGGGATAAGAGGCGGGAGGATGGTGTCGGTCCAAGCGAGGGGGCGAGTGGGAGGAGGGAGGGGGTCAGGAGGAGGGGTGGAGTAGTAGGGAGTGGACTCGTCGAAGACGACGTCAATGCTACGGATGAGGCGATTGGTGGGAGGGTGGAGGAATAGGTAGCCTGGGGAATCACGATTGTGCCCAAGGTAGACGCACTCCAGAGCGCGAGGAGCGAGCTTGCCAGCAGCGCGGGAGCGGTCGGCCGGTGGAATGAGGACGAACGCCTTGCAGCCCCAAACACGAAGGCCTGCGGCGTCAGGCTTGGCCTTGGACCAGAGTTCTGTGGGGGAGGAGGAGGATGCTGAGGGTGGGAGCGGAGATTGAGGAGGAGGGCGGCATGAATGAGGGCATAGCTCCGGAGGGAGGGAGGGGTGGAGGCGTGAGCAATGAGGCAGCGCACAATCTTGGTGATCTCACGGATGCGACTCTCAGCGATGCCGTTTTGCTGAGGGGAGTGGGGAAGGGTGGTGGTCTGCTGAATGCCGTATGTTTTGCAGTAAGTGGAGAGAGTATGATTGATGAACTCACCCCACCGTCAGAGTGAAGGCGGCCTATGGGACGTTTGAAGTGGTTGCGGCACTGCTCAGCCCAGTTGATGACCACAGCCGGCACCTGGTCTTTCGTGTGAAGAAAGAAGACGGTGGAGTACCGACTGTGGTCGTCGACGAGCACGAGCATGTACCTGTGCCCCTGACGGGAGCGGATGGGATAAGGGCCCCAGAGATCCATGTGAACAAGGTCAATGGGGGCGGGAGCGAAGGTGGGATGACTGTGATGGGGGGACTGTTTGAGCTTGCCATGAATGCATGATGGGCATGGGGGAGCAGGGGAGGAGGGGAGGGGAGGTAAGGTGGGAGGAAGGCTGTTAAGGAGGCGAGAGGTGACGGTGGAGCGAAGTGCGGCGAAGTTGGGATGGCCGAGTCTGTGATGTAGGAGCACTGCAGGATGGGAGAGGGCAGTAGAGGAGGAGGGGGATGGGGTGGGGGAAAAGTGGGGGGGGGAGGAGGAGGCGGATGGAGTAGAGGAGGAGGATATCGGAGGAGGGGGGGGGGGAGGGTGAGGGGGAGGGAGAAGGGGACCGGTGGAAGTACCAGCACGAGTGGTGACGTGACAAAAGGAGGGACGGGGTGTGCGGAGCGTGTAAAGGCGAGTGCGAGGGCAAAGGGGAATGCGCAGGAGGAAACGACCAGAGGCGGTGTGGTAGAGATCGCAGTAGGAAGCAAAGCCAGGGTAAATGGCGGTAATGCCAACGCCTTGGAGTTCACGGTGGGAGAGGAGGTTATTGCGAAGGGTAGGGATGTGGAGACCGGTGACTGTACCGGATGGGAAGGCGGTGCAAGGAAGGGTGGAGAGATGAGTGCAGGGGATGGAAAAGCTGGAGTCGGCACCATGAACCTGGGTGGGAAGTGGAAGGGGGGTGAGGGTGCCAGCGTCTTTTAGTGCGGTTTCGGTGGCCCCACTGTCAAGGACAAAGTCCAGGGTGGGGGGGGAAGGAGAGGGAGGGAACACAGAGTACTGGAGAGTTGTTTCATGGATAGAAGAGGGAGAGAGCGGCGGGTGCTGCTGCTGTAAGTACTGTTGCTGCTGCGGCTGCTGCGGTGGGAGAGACTGTGACGGTTGCGGCTGGAGAGATTGGGCTGCTGCTGCTGCTGGAAGCACCGCCGATGCTGCCGCGGTTGCTGCGGCTGGAGAGATTGTGGTGGCTGCTGCTGCTGGAAGCACTGCTGCTGCTGCGGATGGAGAGAACTGTGGCTGGTGCTGCTGCTGGAAGCACTGCTGCTGCTGCGGCTGAAGAAACTGTGGCTGCCGCTGCTGCTGGAAGGACTGCTGCTGCTGCGGCGGAAGGAACTGTGGCAGCTGCTGCTGCTGGAAGCACTGCTGCTGCTGCGGCTGAAGAGACTGTGGCTGCTGCTGCTGCAGGAAGGACTGCTGCTGCTGCGGTGGAAGGAACTGTGGCAGCTGCTGCTGCTGGAAGGACTGCCGCTGCTGCGGCTGGAAGGACTGCTGCTGCTGGGGATGGAGAAACTGTGGCGGGTGAGGCTGGAGAGATTGCGGCTGCTGTTGGTGTTGGAAGAACTGCTGCTGCTGCGATTGCCGCGGCTGGAGGAGATGTGGGGGTGCGGCTGGAGAAATTGTGGTTGCTGCCGCTGCTGGAAGTCCTGCTGCTGCTGATGCTGGAGCTGCTGGAAACGCCGCAGATGGGGAGGGGGGGAGGGGGTGAGCAGGCGGAGATAAGGGGGGGGGGAGGAGTGGAGGGTCGGAGTGTTGAGAAGGGAGGGGCGAGGAGTAACACTGCTCCAGTGAGGAAGGGGGAGAGGGGCAGGGGGGGTAGCAGTCATGATGGGCGACGGCGGGTGGACCCGCGGCGGCCAAGGGTGAAGTTGCTGCTGCGGAGGCTGCTGCACTTCCCCTGCTGCCGCTGCTGCTGCCGCTGGTAGGAGGAGGGAGGGGGGGGGGGGGGGGGGGGGGGGTAAAGGAGGGAGACAGCGGTGGAGGGCAGAGGCGTTCAAGGTGCAGGGAGCGACGGTGACAAGGGCGCAGGCGGCTGTGCGAACGTGCGGCGGCGGGAAGGGGAGGCGGTGGCAAATTCGGGGGCGGCGGCGGCGAGCAGGCCGCGACGACGAGGGGCGCAGGCGACGGCGGAAGGGCCGCGGCGGCGAAACGAGGGACGGCGGCGGCAGGCAGGCCGCGGCAACGAGGGGCGCAGGGGGAGGGGGAGGGGGGGGGGAGAGGAGTAGGGAGAGGAGGAAGGGAGGGTGCAGTTGCGGCTGAATCTGCAGGCGGCGACGGGGTAGTCACGGCGGCAGGAAGTGTGGGCGGGGATGGCGCGGTCGCGGTGGAGGATGGGCAGACGGCGCCGAAGCAGTCGCGGCGGTAGGGCGGCGGCGGCGCAGTGGCGTTAACGGGAACCGCGGGGCGACGATGTTGCAGTTGCGGCGGGGGAAATTGCGGGAGGGTTGCGATGCAGAAGGGGCAGCGAGATGCGTGGGTGACGCGGAAGCAGGTGCGGCGGTGGGAGGGGAGGTGGGAAGGCGGCAATGCGAAATCGCGGCGGGGGGGGGGGGGGTGGTGGGGGCGGGGAGGTGACGACGAGCAGTCGCGGCGGCGGAATGCGCAGGCGGCGATGTTAGGTCGCGGCGGCGGGACGGGCAGGGGGCGACGAGCTGTCGCGGCGGCGGGACGGGCAGACGGCGCCGAAGCAGGCGCGGCGGCGGGAAGGGGAGGCGGCGACGTGACGTCGCGGCGGAGGGACGGGCAGGCGGCGACGAGGCGTCGCGGCGGTGGGATGCGCAGGCGGCGCCGAAGCAGGCGCGGCGGCGGGAACGCGGCGACGAGACGTCGCGGCGGAGGGACGGGCAGGCGGCGACGAGGTGTCGCGGCGGCAGGATGCGCAGGCGGCGCCGTAGCAGGCGCGGCGGCGGGAACGCGGCGACGAGACGTCGCGGCGGAGGGACGGGCAGGCGGTGACGAGGCGTCGCGGCGGCAGGATGCGCAGGCGGCGCCGAAGCAGGCGCGGCGGCGGGAACGCGGCGACGAGACGTCGCGGCGGAGGGACGGGCAGGCGGCGACGAGGCGTCGCGGCGGCAGGATGCGCAGGCGGCGCCGTAGCAGGCGCAGCGGCGGGAACGTGGCGACGTGACGTCGCGGCGGAGGGACGGGCAGCGGGCAGGCGGCGACGAGGTGTCGCGGCGGCAGGATGCGCAGGCAGCGCCGAATCAGGCGCGGCGGCGAGAAGGGGAGGCGGCGACAGGGGGTCGCGGCGGGGGGGAGGAGGGGACAGCGGCGTTGCGCTCGCGGCGGTGGAATCCGCAGGCGAGGAAGGCGTAATCGCGGCGGGGGGGGGGGGGAACGGCGGCGACGGCGTAGGTCGCGGCAAGAGTATGCTAGTGATGGCTAGTTGAGCCACGCGTAGGAAAGGGTTTGTAGCTGTGGGGTGGGCCCATGGGAAAAAAAAAACTGAAGGGAGGGAGAGGTAAGGCCTAGGAACAAGTAGCTCTATACCATGTGAAAGTAACAAATTGAACAAGTCATGAGATTAGAGGAACAACCTAGCATACATAGTTGGAAGGGAAGGTTGGAAGGGAAGGATGAAAGTGACCATAGGTTGGGTTGACCTCACTTGGGGAAGTGAGGGAACCATAGGTCAAGTGGGTTGGGTTGCCCACACTTTGTAGAAGTGAGGCAACCCTAGGCCCACTTGGCTTGGGGTAACCTCAATTGTGGGAAGTGAGGTACCCACAAGTCAAGAGGGTTGCATTTGGGGGCTCCACCACAATTGGGTGGATTGGCACCCCAAAGTGCAAGACTACACCCAAAGTTGGGTGTAGTCCCAACCCAACTGTACACCACAATTGGTGTACAGTCACATGTGTTGGCATGCTACACAATATATATTTTAACACCCACCTCGCTCCCACCTCGCTGCCACCTGCCCACCTCGCTGCCACCTGCCCACCTCGCTGCCACCTGCCCACCTCGCTGCCACCTGCCCACCTCGCTGTCACCTCCCCACCTCGCTGCCACCTCCCCACCTCGCTGCCACCTCCCCACCTCGCTGTCACCTGCCCACCTCGCTGCCACCTGCCCACCTCGCTGCCACCTGCCCACCTCGCTGTCACCTGCCCATCTCGCTGCCACCTGCCCACCTCGCTGCCACCTGCCCACCTCGCTGTCACCTGCCCACCTCGCTGTCACCTGCCCACCTCGATGCCACCTCCCCACCTCGCTGTCACCTCCCCACCTCGCTGCCACCTGCCCACCTCGCTGTCACCTCCCCACCTCGCTGCCACCTGCCCACCTCGCTGCCACCTGCCCACCTCGCTGCCACCTCCCCACCTCGCTGCCACCTCCCCACCTCGCTGCCACCTCCCCACCTCGCTGCCACCTCCCCACCTCGCTGCCACCTGCCCACCTCGCTGCCACCTCCCCACCTCGCTGCCACCTCCCCACCTCGCTGCCACCTCCCCACCTCGCTGCCACCTCCCCACCTCGCTGCCACCTGCCCACCTCGCTGCCACCTGCCCACCTCGCTGCCACCTCCCCACCTCGCTGCCACCTCCCCACCTCGCTGCCACCTCCCCACCACGCTGCCACCTCCCCACCTCGCTGCCACCTGCCCACCTCGCTGCCACCTCCCCACCTCGCTGCCACCTCCCCACCTCGCTGCCACCTCCCCACCTCGCTGCCACCTCCCCACCTCGCTGCCACCTCCCCACCTCGCTGCCACCTCCCCACCTCGCTGCCACCTGCCCACCTCGCTGCCACCACCCCACCTCGCTGCCACCTCCCCACCTCGCTGCCACCTCCCCACCTCGCTGCCACCTCCCCACCTCGCTGCCAACCTCCCCACCTCGCTGTCACCTCCCCACACTGCCATGTCCACCGCGCTGCTCTCTCGTTCCCGGCAACCTGTCCTGCTTTCGCGCCTTTTGTTCCGCCAGTCAGCGCTGCTTCTCCTTGCATCTCTCCCGCTCGCCTCATTGCCCAAACCTCCTCCCCCCTTCCTCGCCTCCCTGCCTGTGTCTCGTTCCCCACCCAAGCTCACCCGGCGCCCCCCCCGTGCGTCTTCAATCCCCGTCCCCCCGTCCTTCCCCCCTCAGGACATGGACGGGTTGCTGCAGGAGGCGAGGGGCGTGGCGGTGCGGCTGCCAGCGGTGGCGCAGCTGCAGGCCCGGCGGGACGACGCACGGCGCTGGGGAGAGAGGGCACGCGCACTGCTGGCGGCACTGGGGGGCAAGGATGGGGGGAGGGGCAAGCAGGCACACAAACAGGGAAAAAAAGAAGGGCAGGGGCAAGAGGAGGGGCAGGGGCATGCAGGAGCAGCTAGTGTGGCAAGCAGCAAGTGTGGCCCGGGCAGCCCTCCCCCCTCCAGACTCTCTCCCCCTTCTGCTCCCCCCACCACACCTGCTCCTGCCACCCCCCTGCCTGTCACTCGCACCACCGCTGCTGCTGCTCCCTCTCCAGCAACCCCTCCTCCCACCGTTGCTGCCTGCACTCCCTCTTCCCACCACCCTGCATCCATCCCCACTCCGTCTGCCACAGCCCCTGCTGCGCTCACAGCTTCTGCCACTGACGCCACCCCTCTTGCTGCCCCTTGCCCTGCCGCTGTCCAAGCTACTCTGCTTCTCCCGTCGCCTTCCGCCGCTGTCCCACTTGCCACTGTCACACCCGCCACTGTCACACCCGCCACTGTCACACCCGCCACTGTCACACCCGCGTCGGGCAGGCAGAGCGGGTGGAAGGAGGAGCTGGCAGCGCTGGTGGAGGCCGGCACGCGCATGCACGTCACTCGTGAGTGGGGGTGGGGCGGTGGAGGGTGGAGCGGTGGAGGGTGGGGCGGTGAATGCCGTGGAGAGGGAGTGTGAGGAGCAGGAGCAGCGTCACACCTGCATGGTCAACAACAACAGCATCATCATCACTGTTTTCTGCTTCCATCGCCTCCTCCTGCCGCTACTGCTGCTAGGGTTGAGCAAAAAAAACGAACACCTTTCGAGGCGAACCGAACAGGTATTTTTTTTTGGCTTAAAATGTTCGCCGAACAGTGTTCGATGTTCGCCCGAACACGTTCGTGTTCGGGCCGCTGCTGCAATTTGCCCGCGACGAACACGAACAGTGTTCGAGGTTCGCCCGAACACGCCTTCACAGGCGAACGGCGAACACCATTTTTTGCTCAAAGTGTTCGCCGAACCGAACAGTGTTCGGTTCGGCAAACGAAGGTGTTCGTGTAGGGGCGAACACGAACACGTTCGTGTTCGCCACTTGCTCATCCCTAACTGCTGCCACCGCTGTGGCTGTTGCTGCACATTTCGTTTTTTTCCTGAACCACTTCCAACCCACAAATCCCCACACTCCTCTCCCCCCCTTCTGCCAGTGGGCGAGATGGAGCAGGTGCAGCAGCAGCTGCAGCGCATGCAGTGGGAGGAGGCGGCGGAGGGGGCGCTCATGCGCCGTGCATCAGTGGACGAGCTGCTGGCGCTGCAGGCGCAGGGGGAGCGGTGAGCGTGTGGGAGAGCAAGGAGAGTGGGAGATGTAGGGAGATAGTTGAGAGCAGGAGAGTGAGGGAGGGAGATTCAAGAGAAATAGATGGGGCAAAGGGAGAGAATGAGAGAGAGACATTCCTGCCTTGCTACTAGATCCTTCGCAACTTGCAGCTTGAAGGTTCAGGCCTGCTTATGTCTGTCATTTGGTGTGTCATGAAAAGCACACACTCCACCTGCTTCCTCTCCCGTGCCTCTCACTCAACCCTGTCCGTCGCACCTGTCCCACTCCTCCCAACCCTACTCTCCCTCCCGTCCCATCCCTCCCACGGCCTGTACTCACCCCACCCTCAGGCTGCCCACGGGCAGTGCAGTGGTGGCGCGCGTGCACGCGGTGGTGGCGGCAGGCAGCGACTGGCAGGCCAGGGCGCAGAGGGCGCTGCAGGAGGGGTGCAGCCTGGAGGAGGGCGAGGCGATGAGCAGGTGAGAGGGGGAGGCGAGGGTGAGTGATACACGTGGGGAGACGAGGTGTTGTAAAAAAGGTAGTGGTGCAGTGAATGCAATCATGTTGGCGAATCCTCCAGTCCACTGCGCAATTGCCCACATGAAGGCGTCTCGCATCGCATTCCGTGCTTCCGTATCCCCCTCCGTGTGAGACACTTAGCTACGTACCCTGTGTTGTATTGTATCATGTTTATGGTTAGACCTATTAGTGTACACCCAAATCATGGGTGTACACATTGAAGAGGACGTCCGACTTTTGGTTGGGGTCCCGCAACCCAAGCAACGATTATTGTTGGGGAGCCAACATTGGTGGCCAAACCCTCAATGTTTTGCTCCTCCAATAATTGGTTCAACCCCACTTATTGAGCTGGGGCCCCCATCCCATTGGTTAGCCAATAATGGTGGGGGGGAACCTTAACTGTGCTCACTCACCTCATGCCCTATTTGTACTGTACTGCTCTTTTTCCCCAATATACCAACTTTTGAGTTCACCTCTCATCCCAACTATGGGATTCTCACATCCTGTCTCGCCCACCCATCCTCTCCGCAAATGTTTCTTTTCCCGCTGTATCCCCCCTTCCTCCCCTTTTGCCCTTTCCCCCCACCCCCACTGCCTCCTCCCCGCCCCCCCAAACATCCCTCGCTCGCCCGCACAGGGAGGCGGAGGCCATCCCAGCATCGCTGGCAGGCCATGCTCACCTGATGTCAGTGCTGGCGTCAGCAAGGGCAGCAGCAGCTCGAGGCGACCAGCTGCTGCTGGCTGTGCGCCGCTCCGCTGCTGCCGTCACTGCTGGTACTGGTGCTGGTGTTGCTACCCCCGCTGGGGGGAAGGAGAGAGGCAGTGGAGGGAGGTGGAAGCGGAGGAGGAGAGGGCGAGGGGAGGGCGAGGGAGGGGGGGTGCAGGAGGGCGCGGATGCCCGAGTGACTGTGGAAGAGATTGAGGTATGTGGTAGGCCTGACTTCTTTTTCTCTGGTCAGCTCTGGGAAAAGAAAGCTGGGCGTCAAATGTCGAAACGGGTATCAATTGTTTGTTTTTTAGCTGCATATGTGTCCAACTCTCACTTAGCTCGACCCCGGTACACTTGACTGCGTCCACCTGACTCCATCTCATCCTCCCTCCTTCCCTCCCCCCCTCCACCCCACCCAACCCTCTCCCCCGTCTCCCCCTTTTCCCACCTACCCTCGTCCTTCTCACATCCCCTCCATCCGCCGTTTGCCACAGGCCTTGACTGCAGAGGTCGTTGCGCTGCCCGTGCGTCCACCGCACGCACCACAGCTCGCCTCGCTGCTCTCTTCTCTCGCCGCCTGGCAATCCGCCACCTCACACGCCCTCCACACCGCCACCACCTTTCTCTCACCACCCACCACAGTCACACCGACCACAGCAGCTGCAGCACAGAGCACCCAAGCCAGCCCGGCTGCAGTGCCCATCGCCGCCGAGTCAGGCGCCACACCCCTTGCATCAGCACCAGCTGCGCCTGCAGGCAAGCCCCCCCCGGAGCTACTGGTGCCGGCAGCAGCAGCGAGCGCCAGTGCGGCTGAGCTGTCGTCGCTGCTCACCCAGGGGGCAGCACTGGGCGTGGCGGTGCCCGAGCTGCCGGCTGTGCGCGCGGTGGTGCAGCGCCTGCACTGGGAGGTCGCCGCCCATGCCCTGCTGTCTGGCACTGCAGATACTGCGGTGCAGAGTGGTGGTGTGGCGCAGGACAGTGCGGTGCAGGGTGGTGGTGAGAGGCGAGGCAAGCCCAGCGTGGAGGAGGTGGAGGCACTGGTGGCGGCTTACCCACTCACTGATGCGCTCGCCCACCCTCCACCCCACCCAACGCCATCAGCACCACCACTACCATCAGCAGCTCCATCCGAGGGCCTTGCTCAGCCTGCTGCATCCGCCCCCTCTCCGCCCCCCTCGGCGCGCCTCTCCCTGCTGCACTCAGCCCTGGCGGACGCACGGCAGTGGGTGCAGGCGGCCAATGAGATGCTGACACGTGGCCCTGCCAGCTGTGAGGTGCAGGAGGTGGAGGCGATGGTGGCACGTGGCATGGTGAGAGAGATGGAGGGAGGGGAGTGGAGCAAGGGGTGAAGTGAGGGTTGTGCGCTAGGGTGAATGGGGGTTATGTGCGTGTGTTCTATCTGTAGTAATCTGGTTATTCTGTTTTGTGTACAGCGCCCTTGTACCATCTATCCATGTGAACTAGCCACAGCTCGAGGCACCTCTGCTGCAGCCGTTGTAGCGACTGGTGGCCCCACCTGTGTGCCCTCCCATCTGTTGCTTGCCTCTCGTTGGCCCCCATGCCCCTCCACGCCATGCTATTGGTGCAGGCCTTGCAGGTGTGTGTGCACGACAAGTGCCACCAGCTCAGCACCGTCATCGCCTCCCACAGGTCAGCGCCTGCACCTCTCCCACGCACGTCTCTTGTTGTGGTGCAATGCTGGGGTTTAGGGAGTGGCCACCACAGTTTCTTCCTGTGCTCTCGGTCCCTGTGCTGCTGCCCACTTATGTGCTTGCTCACCGCTGTGCCTTCCACTCCTAGCGCACACACACACACCCTTGTGCCCACCCACCCCCCTCCGTGGATGTGCCCTGCCTACCAGGGAGTGGGTCAGCGAGGTGCAGCAACTGCTCGCCCCACGCCTCCCTGCGCCCACCTCACCACCTCCGCTGCTGCCCCGTGCACCTGCCACAACACTTGCGCACCTCAAGGGCCTCCAGGTATGCCTCACACAAGCCATATCTCTGAATATGCGTGGCATCTCACGTTTCATACTGTGCTTCCATCTCCTCCCGCAATGTGCACTCGGCTGTGTTCCTTAACTTCCATCCCTCCCTCCCTTCTTCCTCCAACGCGCCCTTCTCCATTCCCACTCCAGCTCATCTCGTCTCTCCCTCCATCCAATCCTCTCATTTCAATTCTCCAAAGTGTCAGCTACAATCTCCCTTCTTTAACGTTGCCCCAAGCAAGCCACCGCTCCTCGTTTCCCCCTGTGGCCCACCCACCCACTCTCACACCAGGTGCGCGGCAGCAGCAGCGTGGTGGCGAGCGGGGAGGCCCGGCAGGTGCAGCAGGCAGTGGCAGCGCTGGACGACTGGCTCGTTGCCTGCTGTGCTGCCCTCCGGGGGGGCTCAGGGGACGAGGGGGCGAGAGGAGGAGGCGAGGGGGCACAAGGGGAGGGGAGTGTGGCACCAGGGGAGGGTAAGGGGCTGCACGGGGAGGGCAAGGGGCGGGTGTGTGAGGAGGAGGTGGTGCGGAAGCTGAAGCACATGCACAGCAGCGTGCAAGCAGCTCTTCATCGCATCTCCTCCCTGGCCCGCCGCACCGCTGCCCTCTCACACCTCACTGCTCTGCCGGCTCAACCCTTCTCTGCGTCAGCCAATGCTCCTCATCCCGCAGTGCTGGCAGGCAGTGCAGTAGGTGCCACCGCAGATGCCGTGGCTGCCGCCGCATCTCCCGCAGCCACGGCCCCCACAGCCACAGCACCAGCTCATGCGCCGGCACCAGGTGTGGCACCGGCAGTAGCAGCAGCAGTGCGAGGGGCGCCAGAGGCATCAGAGGCACCTGTACCTGCTCCGCCTGGTGCTGCTGCGGCGGCGGTTGCTGGAAGCGTCTCTTCGTCCGACACCGTTTGCTGGTGTGCGGTGCTGCACCACGCCCACCCTGCATGTGCTGCTTCTGCTGGTTTCTCTGGCGGCAGCGACGGGCAGGCAGTGGTTGGCGGGCAGGCGGGAGGAGGCGGTGGGGATGTCCGGGTTCGGGGAAAGCGCAGCGGTGGGAGGAGAGCCGCTGCTGTTGTGTGCGGTGCTGTTGGGCGAGAGAGTGGTGCAGGCGGCGCAGGGATGTCATGGGAGAAGAGGGAAGAGAAGGCAGGAGAAGCAAGAGGCGATAGGGAAGGGAATATGGGAGCAGTGCGTTTGGAGAAGGGTGAAGCAAAGGAGGAGGAGCAGAAGTTAGAGAATGGATATGGATTGAAGGGCGAAGGCATGAAGGATGCACTTATATGCGACGGATGCAGCATGAGGTATGTGGATCTTATCATAAAGCATACTCCCCCCTCCTTGCTCCACGGTTGCCCCCACCCTCACTGCATATTTCCTTTCCTTCATTGCGAGCCTGCTGCAATTCCCATTCCCTCCATTGTGTGTGCCTTCCCTCCGACCGCCTCCCCTTGCCTGCCTCACTCTACACCCTCACAGATTCCACGCCGACTGTCTCTCATACTTGCATGCTGCCGCCCCCTCCGCCGCTCAAGACGAGCAGCAGCAGGAGAAGGCGCAAGAGCAGAAGCGAGAGGCAGCAGGGCAGCAGCAGGCAAGGGCAGAGCAGGGTGGGGGGGCGGGTGGTGGGGTAGTTCCACCAGGTACAGACAGAGACAGCCACCCACAGCCGCAGCAGCGGCAACGGCACGACCAGAGCACTGAGAAACAGCAGCCGTTGCCGCCGCAGCAGCAGCAGCAGCAGCAGCAGCAGCAGGGTCCCTTCACATGCCCGTTCTGCTCCTCCCTCGCCTCAGCAGCCGTCACACCTGCCGTCTCAGCATTGTTCCATGTACGTCCTGCCGCCCCACTGCTCCTGCTAAAATGCCATACCACCACAGGAGCACGCTTGCACGTCCCTCTTCCACTTGCACGTCCCTCTTCCACCTGCACGTCCCTCTTCCACCTGCACGTCCCTCTTCCACCTGCACATGCATCCGCCTCACTTGCCACCAGCAGCGCGAGTGCATGCTCCCTCCACTCGCTCCCTCCACTCGCTCCCTCCACTCGCTCCTCTCCATGCTTCTCCCTCCCCCTCCCCCTCGTCTGTCCCTCACGCCCTCCTGCTGTGCAGCCTCGTCGCCTGCCCCGCGTGTCGCTGCGGTGCTTGGTGGGCCTGCTCTCTCGCGCTCTCCCTCTCCACCCCAGGTACCGCTCTCGCTCATCCAAACGTGTACACATGCACGCATGTGCACATGCTTGCACGCTCTTGCTCACTTCAACGCGCACTTTCCCGCACATGGCATTCACGCATTGCACAGATGTATGCTTGTGCCCCCGCCACCACACACGCATTGCACCCGGTTTGCCATGCGCACACACTCTCTCGGCCAAGCTGAACCCCATCCTCTCTCGACTCAGAGCAGGGTGCACATTTCAGCCAGCCTGCTTCTTGCATCGTGCGGCATGTCCCCCCCTGTTCGCTCTCTCACTCTCTGCTCGGCCCCACCAGGATCGCAGCCGTGCACAGCTTGGAGCAACTCGTCCAATCAGCAACGCGTTGCTCTCACTTGCTGACATCAGCGCTCTCCACCACCCTGTCCTTGCCACGTCATGCCGAACCCCTGCCTCCCTCCATACTCAGCTGTCTGCTTCAGGTGATTTTTCAGCATTGTTTCAGGTTATGGCTGACCCTTTGTCTCAAGTAGGTATTTATCTTTATATTTCAAATGATATCATCTCCTGCCACTTGTCAAATCTTTGTTTGCGATCGGGCCTTCAGTCACTCACTCTCAACCCCCAATCCGCATCCCATCTGCAGGTGGCCTCCTGTCTTCCACTCGACATGCCACTTGCCTCTCCGCCATCGCTCTCCTCCACTGCCCCTGCTGCCACACCAGCGGCACCAGATTCAATAGCAGCGCAGGCAGCAGAGCCTCTTGCCTCGTGGCTGCTGCACGTGAATGCAGTTCTCTCACCGCCCACACGCCAGCAGCAGCAGCAGCATCTGGTGCAAGGGGATCACACGAAGCATGTCACCGGCACTGCAGCTGCTGCCGCGGCAGCGACTGTGGGAGTGGTGGCTGGAGGGCAACAGGAGGTGCAGCAGTCGGCAGGGCAGAGCGCCAAGGATGGTGGAGGAGGGCCAACAGTGCCGACAGGGCCAGCGGCAGCGGCGGTGTCGGAGGCAGGGACAGGCTGCTCTGTTGAGGCGGGCGGCACGCTGGCGGTGATGCAGAGGGCAGTGGCCGCCCACTGCTGGAGGGCTGCCACGTGTAGCGCTCTCATTGGCCGCCCACGGCCCCGACCTTCCACCCTGGCACAGCTGGTGCAGACGGTGAGATAGTGGCTTATACAAACAGAATTGCACTTACGGCGATACTGTGTAACGAGCAGATCTTAGTGTCTCCAACCCCACTTCTCTTGTCTTTCCGTTGCTCTCTTCGCTCCATTATACTCTCTGTGTGCATGCCAAGAGTCTTTTTCTGTCCCACCTTCTTCCATCTCTCAATCCTCGTCCTTCACCCCTCCCCTCCCCTGTCTGTCCTCCAGGGCTCGCACACAGTAGGCACAACTGATGCCGTTCTCGGGGAAGCCAAACAGCGACACGAGGCAGCTTCTGAGTGGCTGTCTTGCTTCAGCAAGGCACTCTCATCTCAGTCACAGCTGTCAGAGCGCCAGGCCGCCCAGCGTCTGTCACATCTGCGCGCGCTCATCAGCCACGCCTCTGCCCTGCCTGTGGACCTGCGCCCAGAGATCAAGGTGAGCAGCGAACCTGCTGCTGTCGTCATGGAGAATGCTGATCAAGTGCTGCTGACTATTCACCTCTTGCTGCATTCACCTTATCTCCCTTCCCTGTCCCTCCTCTCCCTGCCACCCCGCGCCACTATCAGACCCTGCGCCGCGCTGTGGCCCGCCTGGCATCGCGCCTCAAGGCTGATACCGCTGCAACTACTCCTCCTGCCACTCAATCGCCTCCTCCCACCGCACCACCCACTGCATCGCTGCTCACCGCACCCTCTCCCGCACGCACAGCGACGCCTCTGGCTGTAGCAAAAACTGTAGCGCCGTCAGGCAAAGCAGCTGCGACAGCACGTGGGGGAATCGGCACCGCAGGTGCTGCCTCGGAACTGAAGGCGTCCGGGCTGAAAGGCTCTCGCAGTGCCAAGCGGAAGCTGGCAGCAGGCGGGGAAGGCAAGGCAGTGCGTGTGGGTAAGGGGAGAGCAGGAGCAGTGGCTGTTGGGGGTGCAGCAGAAGCGAGTGTGAGTGTTGCTCCCAGGGCTGCATGCAGTGTGGCGACCAGTGGTACTGCCTCCGCTGCCACCGCTGTCGCTGCTGCTACCGCTGCCACAGTTGCCTCAGCTGGCGCTGGTGCCACGGCCGCAGCCACCAAGGGCAAGAGGAGCCCTCGCGCCCTGCACGCAGCGGCCCTGCAAGGAGGCAGCTGCATGGCCGTGCCTGCTTGTGCTACAACCTGCCCCCGTGGCCCGACTGTAACATACGAGCCTGCCCCCGCCTCCTGCATCGCCTCACCGCTTCTGCCTGCCTGCTCCTCCCTTCCTCAACCCACCGATCCATCCCGCATGGCCTCTCGCCCTCTCTCCCCTTCACTCCCTGCCCCCCCGGCCACCTCCCCTGCTGCTGCTCCTCTGCCTGCACCGCTGGCATCGCCAGATGCCTGCCCGCCTGCCCCAGGGGGTGAGGCAGGGGCAGGCGTGAGAGTGAGTGGGAAGAGGAGCAGGTCCGTGAGGAAGAGGAGGAGAGAGGTAGGGGAGGGGAGTGGTGGGGGAGGCGGTGAGGTGAGGGCGGGAGACAGCAGCGATGGCGATGGCGATGGGGATGGGGATGGGGATGGGGATGGGTGTGCTGGCAGTGCGGGAAGTGCTGGTGGGGTGCAGCGCAGCAAGGCAGCAGCAGAAGAACAAGCTGCTGTGCTGCTATCAGCTGAGTTAGCCGCCGTCGCTGCAGCAGCAGCAAGCACAGCAGGAAGCAATGGAGTAACCGCAACAGGATCCACACGAACAACCACAGCAAGCATACGAGCAACAGCAAGAGCGCCTCAAGATGATACACTCGCGAGCCGTGGAGACACATCACAGGTATCCTGCCCTGCCACCAAAGCTACCACCACAGCTATTACCACAGCTGCCACCACAGCTGCCGCCACAGCTGCCACCACAGCTACCACCACAGCTGCCACCACAGCTGCCACCACAACTGCCACCACAGCTGCCACCACAGCTGCCACCACAGCTGCCACCACAGCTGCCACCACAGCTGCCACCACTGCTGCCACCACAGCTGCCGCCACAGCTACCACCGCAGCTGCCACCACAGGTGCCACCACAAGTGCCACCGCCGGTACCACTGCAGACCGCATCTCCAAACTCTCAACATTGCCCCTCAAGCAGCCCGCTCTCTCCTTCCCGGTCCTCAAGAAGCGGCGCAGCGACCGACCCAAGGCAGGTGCTGTCAGCACGGCCGAGCCACCTTGAGCTCTTGCTGCCACACACCCTCCTGCTCCTCCCAACGCACCTGCTCACTGCGCTGTTGGCTCCACTGCTGCAGCAGCTGCTGCTGGCACAGCAGCTGGCACTGCTGCCTGCTCTGTTGGTACCACTGTCCCCTCTACTGGTATGACTGCCAGCTCGACCGCCAAGGTTGCCAGCTCAGCAGCCAAGGTTGCTAGCTCAGCAGAAAAGGCTTGCTGCCTAGAAGGGAAGGGCGGTGAGGGTCAGAGGAGGAAAGGCAGGGGAGATAGCCAAGATAAGAGAAGTGGAGACAGGGTGCGGGCGATTGAGAGTGGCATGCCAGGCACACGCACAGCAGGCCAGGGGAAGATGAGCCCTCGGCCACATGAAAGCGCAACAGCAGGCCAGGGGAAGATGAGCCCTCGGCCACATGAAAGCGCAACAGCAGGCCAGGGGAAGATGAGCCCTCGGCCACATGAAAGCGCAACAGCAGGCCAGGGGAAGATGAGCCCTCGGCCACATGAAAGCGCAACAGCAGGCCAGGGGAAGATGAGCCCTCGCCCACATGAAAGCGCAACAGCAGGCCAGGGGAAGATGAGCCCTCGGCCACATGAAAGCGCAACAGCAGGCCAGGGGAAGATGAGCCCTCGGCCACATGAAAGCGCAACAGCAGCGGCAGCAGAGGGTGTGACAGTTGGCAGTGCGTGGCAGCATGGCAGAGCGAGTGAGAGTGAGAGTTTGGGGCGAGAGGGTGCAGCAGGTGGTGCAGAAGGTGGGAGCAGGGGAGGCGGGGTGGTGGAGGGAGGGGCGGGTGGAGGAAGGCGGTCGGTGCGCAGCACAGCAGGCCGGCACCCTGGCTTCGATGGCTTCCTGCTGCTGCCCCGCATCCGATGATCCCAAGATGACGGCATGTTTGGCATGGAGTGCGTGGCGAGGCGCAGCGTGGCGTGCACACAGCGGTGCCAGAGTAGCATTCACAAGCAGATGTGTGATTGATGGTATGGCTACTGCAGGCCGTGCACATGCAGACTGACTAACCTTGTTACGGCGAGGCTGGAAGCACAGGATGGCTGAGCAGGCAGTGAAAGAAGGCTTCAAGCCACGCATGTGCAACGGAGGAGAGGGAGGCGGTGGTAGTGTCCTTGGCTGCTCGAAGGGGAAGTAATGTTGCTGGTGGAAGGGCTGCAGAAAGGGTTAAACTTAAACAGGTGCGATTGGTTGATGGTATAGGTGAGAGAGGCCAGCAACAGGAGGTGTGGGGATGGTGGATGTTGCTCATCTGCCTCTCTTGATGTAGGTGGTGGCACGCTCCAAGGTCATATTTTCTGACTGTTTGATTTGACACTAACCCACTAATTTCTCCATGCACATAGTGAGTCATGACAGTACAAACCCTGGGGCTGCTTGTTCAGGCGGCGTGTGTGTGTGTGCGCTTACTATAAGTGACTATATTTACTAATGAATCATGAATAGGTTTGCTGTACCGTATGGCCCCGCCCCGGATATAAGCGCTGGCCTATGTTAGGCGCATGCCATTCTATCTCAAGAACTGCGCTTATGGCCGGAATTCAATAATAAGCGCACACTTGGGAACCCTTATTGATTACAGACTTCAATTTCTTGTCACCTATTTGACGTTGCAATTTAGCACACTCTTCTTTGACTAATCCTATTGAGGAGATAGCTGGAGTGTAAGCGCTAGACATTTGTTATCATTATTGACGTCTCCGCAACTCACGGGCCTACATTTGTACCACTCCTGCAATGATTGCGAGACTTTCTGCCCACCGCGTTTCTCGCCGCGCCTCATGTCTGGCACCAGCTTGCTTCGCGCTGGTAACCAAATATCGGTCACTTTCGCGCCTCCTGAAGTGCTAAGGACGTGTAACAAATGTCACACCGACCCTGTGAGCGATGTACAGGGTGTGCAGTAACTTCGTCAATTCGGGAATAGTTTCGTTTCTTTTTTCCGTCTAGTGTCTCCAGTCTCCTCGCCACGATCGATATCCCTCCGATTGCCGAGGTCAGATGGCGTCAAATGACGCATCGACCATGCGATTGGAGACGCAGCCCGCAGATGCCGCGCCACCTGTGATGGGCACGATCGATCGCCGTCGATTGTGACAATTGTGACGCGTCCTAGAATGAAGTTGGGCTGTGAATTCAACACTTAGGGCTAGCCCATGGCGTGAGTGACAAGGAACGACGGCAAACTTCCAGACACGCTCAGTGCCTATCACCAAGTAACGCGCTTCGACCAATCATCCCGTTTCCAGCGGCAGATTTCGCGTCGCGCCAATAGCCTCTAGCAACGAATAATCGCATCGACCGCACCCAACCAATAGTAAACCAGCCCCAGCTCGCGGCACTATTTAGCTCCGCACAATTCATTTGCGAGGCCACTCCATCTGCTTCCTTCGAATCCAATCCGGTGGTTGCTTACAATGGCCGTGCTTCGCGTTTTCTTACTGGTGCTCTCTGTGCTCATTGCCGCCGCGCATGTGGTCTCCGCTACAGCGCCGATATTCGAATCTGATCCTGCGCGGGATGTTGGCGTCTTGGCGGCGGACGACCTGTCCTCCCCAGTGGCAGTCAAAGATGCGTCCATCTTACCACTGATGCAGGAGATCCGACGGATGCTCAAGGGGAAGGCGGTCAAGGTGAAGATCGGGCCGAGTGAAATGAAAGCCATCGCTGAGGTTGGAAAGGAGCTTTCGAAGTATTCTAAGAAGGAATGGGATAGGATGGTGAAAGACAAAAAGAAGCAAGCGGAAAAGCTGGAGAAAGGGTGGGAGGATACCAAGAAGGCAGCGAATGAGGTGAAGCAGGGGTTTGAGAAGTGGGGAAGGTGCCAGGAAGGCAGCGGACGACGTGAAGCAAGGGTTCGAGAAGGCCACAAACTTCTTTGGAAATCTCGGACGCAAGTAGAGCAGGGCAGTGGTTGATAACCAAGGAAGGTATTGTTGCTGTTTGCATGTGCTCGGGGTGCTGTTTGGCGTTGGGTGGTTGACTTGTATGGGAACAATGTGTGCTTAGAAAGGGGGAAGGGTGGTAGTTCTTTCACGACTGAAAATAATTGGACTATATGGGCATTATGGAGCTCGGCTGCTTGAGAATCAAATCGCTTGGATCATAGCATAATAATCCAAGTTGGAATTATTCCGCCTTTATTTCACCTGCTTTAACAAGTTGTGATAGGATCAGTTACCTACTTCAACTATATTCTTACCCCGTACTGCTGCTGAGTTGCCCCCGTACCTTTCTAGACCAGGCATTTTCATCAGGCAGTTCTCTCCTATATCGATTCCATCCTACTTAGCCTCGTAGTTCAGAAGACCATGAGATTTATTGGAGTGTTTGGTGGGGCAGGGAAAGGAGTGAGGCCATGTGGGACAAGTCTGGGAGGGGTTAGGCAAGGTAAACAGTCCTTTGAGTGAGGTAGGGAAGAGAGTGGAAAGAGTAAGGCAAGCTACAAGGTACTTTGGGTGAGGCAGGGAGGGGAGCTGAAGGGTTAGAAAAAGGTGACTCGTGGTTTGAGTGGGGCAGGGGAGAGGGGAATGAATGATGGGTGATGCAATGTGAGGAACGTTCTTCTTGAGACGCAACGTGAGGAATATTTTCTGTGATATTTGGTTTCACCGTCAGGCACATTGCGTAGGTGCCAGGTAGAATACATGTTGTCTGTTTCGCCAGGTGCGCACCGTCGACCACGTGCTGCCATTCCGCAGGTCAAACTTCGCCAATACCTTCTCGGCGAAGTTTCGCACACCTCCTCAGAGTTTCGCACACCTCTGCAAGTTTGGTCGATCTTTTGGACACCGCTCGGTTGAACAGCGTTCGCCGAGCAGCGCTCATCGACCCGAACTCTTCGACCAGATTTCTTCGACCAGGATCGTCGACCAGCGCTCTTTGACGGGAGCTCTTCGCGCAGAGATCGTCGACCAGACGCAGAGCTCGTTGACCGGATTCTGTCGAGCACAGCCTGCTCGACCGCAACTTCCGTCGAACTGCAGAAGCCCATTTTGTCGACCAATCCGTCGCGAACTTCTCGTCGACAATGAGATCGGCTGCGCCCAAGCGAGGGCGGGGCCTTTCTCCCACAGACTATAGCATATAAGTTTGACAACATGCGTCGTTGTTTAGTCACGGTTCACATTTAAGCCAGTCTCATGAGTGTCCTCAGTTCGATGTGATTCTTGCGTTCACAGGCTGCTTCATATGGTTACACTAGGTTTTAGTATCTTGCCTGGCCGAAACACATATCATGTATAGTCTGGCCCCAGATAGTAGCGCATATGCGCTTATAATACACTCATTTTTTTAAGGGGGGTCTTGTAATTGAGTAACGGCCATAAGCGCCGGTGCTTATATAAAAAGAAATACAATTTAAACACACCAAAATCTATTTCAGTCTCGTAAATTCTAACGAATCGAAATCCTACAGGTTCCTGAATCAGAATCGCGCGAGGGCATTCTCTGACTGTGCACAGAGCTTTGGCACGTCACTTCACAGGCGTGACGGCTCATTCTGACTGGACGCGTGTCAAATGTTATATCTGCTACAGTTGGTTTAGGCTGTAGTGGGGTAGTTACTATGGGGTACAGTAAGTTTAGGGTTTCCTACTTGTACCCACCTCTTTCCTAGTGCAAACAATCTTGTTCATTCTGGACATGGTATTACGAGCCTAGGTTAGGAACCTAGGACCGCTTAGTCCTAAGGGCCCACCGTTCTGCTAGAAGCGCCCTCGAGCGCCCTACCACTTTCGCGCCCTCGTGCGCCTCTCTGCTAGTGCGCCCTCGCGCGCCTCTCTCTCTCACGCTGCCCGTGCGCAGCTCGCTAGCCGCCCGCGCGCGGCCCGTTTTTAGCGCGTGCAGCCCGCTAGCCGCCCGCGCGCGGCCCGTTTCTAGCGTGCGTAGGCCGTTAACCGCCCACGCACGACCAGCACCGCCCGCGCGCAGCCTGCGCCGTCCTCGTGCGGCCCCGCGCGCAGCCCGCGCGTCGCAGCTGCTTGCGCACCGGCCGCTGCAGCCAGCGCGTAGCTCGCTGCCCGCGCGCGACTGCAGCCCACGCGCAGCCGCGGCCCGTACGCAACAGCAGCCCACGCGCAGGCCCACCGTAGCGCCGCCCTGCCCGTCCGAGCCGCGCCGCATAGCCCTGTCCGAGCCGCGCCGCGCCGCCCTGCCCGAGCCGCGCCGAGCCGCCCTGCCCGAACCGTGCCGCGCCGCCCTGTCCGAGCCGCGCTGCCCTACTGCTACTGCTGTTCCGCCCGCTCCTACTGCTTCTGTTCCTACTGCTACTGCTGCTACTGCTACTGCTGCTACTGCTACTGCTGCCACTATGGCTAGTCCCACCGTCCTCTCTTTCGATGCTGAGGGCCGTCCGATTCAGATTGATGCTTGACTCGACGACCTCCACCTGTTCCTACAGATCACTGCCAAGGACGATGTCTCACTGTATGATCACGCGTCCGGAACCGCTCTAGCACTTGTAGAGACTGCTGACAGTACAGCTCGCTCCCAGTGGCAGACTCGTGACGCTCACGCTCGCCTAGCCATTTGCAGTCACCGGCCGTTAGATTAGCGCGCGCATTTTGGCCAGCACAAGACTGCTAAGGCACTGTACGATGCAGTAGTCGCGCGCTACTCCTCGCCTGCCTCTGCTACGATCGGCCGTCTCTCGCTGCCCTATCTCTTCCCCGATTTGGCCGCCTTTCCCACAGTCGCTGACCTCATTACACACCTCCGCACTAGTGACACTCGCTACCGAGCCGCCCTTCCTGCTGAGTTCCTCGCCAAGAATCCGCCCCCGATGTACCTCGTTCTCTACCACCTAGTCACCCGTCTCCCTGACTCTCTTCGCGCAGTCAGGGACCACTTTCTCGCCCTCTGCCCCACCGAGCTCACCGTTGACCTGCTCGAGAAGCATCTGCTTGCAGCTGAGGCTAGCATAGTTGCTGTAGGTGCCTCTTGTGGCGACCCCCGCACGCCCTTCTTTGACGGGTGTTCCCCTCCCCCCCTTCTCCCCTCGGTCGCCTCTGCTGCCGCTGTCGACTACCTTGGTGCTGAGGAAGTCGGGCGGGCGGCACGCTGGCGGTGATGCAGAGGGCAGTGGCCGCCCACTGCTGGAGGGCTGCCACGTGTAGCGCTCTCATTGGCCGCCCACGGCCCCGACCTTCCACCCTGGCACAGCTGGTGCAGACGGTGAGATAGTGGCTTATACAAACAGAATTGCACTTACGGCGATACTGTGTAACGAGCAGATCTTAGTGTCTCCAACCCCACTTCTCTTGTCTTTCCGTTGCTCTCTTCGCTCCATTATACTCTCTGAGTGCATGCCAAGAGTCTTTTTCTGTCCCACCTTCTTCCATCTCTCAATCCTCCTCCTTCACCCCTCCCCTCCCTTGTCTGTCCTCCAGGGCTCGCACACAGTAGGCACAACTGATGCCGTTCTGAGTGGCTGTCTTGCTTCAGCAAGGCACTCTCATCTCAGTCACAGCTGTCAGAGCGCCAGGCCGCCCAGCGTCTGTCACATCTGCGCGCGCTCATCAGCCACGCCTCTGCCCTGCCTGTGGACCTGCGCCCAGAGATCAAGGTGAGCAGCGAACCTGCTGTTGTCGTCATGGAGAATGCTGATCAAGTGCTGCTGACTATTCACCTCTTGCTGCATTCACCTTATCTCCCTTCCCTGTCCCTCCTCTCCCTGCCACCCCGCGCCACTATCAGACCCTGCGCCGCGCTGTGGCCCGCCTGGCATCGCGCCTCAAGGCTGATACCGCTGCAACTACTCCTCCTGCCACTCAATCGCCTCCTCCCACCGCACCACCCACTGCATCGCTGCTCACCGCACCCTCTCCCGCACGCACAGCGACGCCTCTGGCTGTAGCAAAAACTGTAGCGCCGTCAGGCAAAGCAGTTGCGACAGCACGTGGGGGAATCGGCACCGCAGGTGCTGCCTCGGAACTGAAGGCGTCCGGGCTGAAAGGCTCTCGCAGTGCCAAGCGGAAGCTGGCAGCAGGCGGGGAAGGCAAGGCAGTGCGTGTGGGTAAGGGGAGAGCAGGAGCAGTGGCTGTTGGGGGTGCAGCAGAAGCGAGTGTGAGTGTTGCTCCCAGGGCTGCATGCAGTGTGGCGACCAGTGGTACTGCCTCCGCTGCCACCGCTGTCGCTACCGCTGCCACAGTTGCCTCAGCTGGCGCTGGTGCCACGGCCGCAGCCACCAAGGGCAAGAGGAGCCCTCGCGCCCTGCACGCAGCGGCCCTGCAAGGAGGCAGCTGCATGGCCGTGCCTGCTTGTGCTACAACCTGCCCCCGTGGCCCGACTGTAACATACGAGCCTGCCCCCGCCTCCTGCATCGCCTCACCGCTTCTGCCTGCCTGCTCCTCCCTTCCTCAACCCACCGATCCATCCCACATGGCCTCTCGCCCTCTCTCCCCTTCACTCCCTGCCCCCCCGGCCACCTCCCCTGCTGCTGCTCCTCTGCCTGCACCGCTGGCATCGCCAGCTGCCTGCCCGCCTACCCCAGGGGGTGAGGCAGGGGCAGGCGTGAGAGTGAGTGGGAAGAGGAGCAGGTCCGTGAGGAAGAGGAGGAGAGAGGGAGGGGAGGGGAGTGGTGGGGGAGGCGGTGAGGTGAGGGCGGGAGACAGCAGCGATGGAGATGGCGATGGGGATGGGTGTGCTGGCAGTGCGGGAAGTGCTGGTGGGGTGCAGCGCAGCAAGGCAGCAGCAGAAGAACAAGCTGCTGTGCTGCTATCAGCTGAGTTAGCCGCCGTCGCTGCAGCAGCAGGAAGCACAGCAGGAAGCAATGGAGTAACCGCAACAGGATCCACACGAACAACCACAGCAAGCATACGAGCAACAGCAAGAGCGCCTCAAGATGATACACTCGCGAGCCGTGGAGACACATCACAGGTATCATGCCCTGCCACCAAAGCTACCACCACAGCTATTACCACAGCTACCACCACAGCTGCCGCCACAGCTGCCACCACAGCTACCACCACAGCTGCCACCACAGCTGCCACCACAACTGCCACCACAGCTGCCACCACAGCTGCCACCACAGCTGCCACCACAGCTGCCACCACAGCTGCCACCACTGCTGCCACCACAGCTGCCGCCACAGCTACCACCGCAGCTGCCACCACAGGTGCCACCACAAGTGCCACCGCCGGTACCACTGCAGACCGCATCTCCAAACTCTCAACATTGCCCCTCAAGCAGCCCGCTCTCTCCTTCCCGGTCCTCAAGAAGCGGCGCAGCGACCGACCCAAGGCAGGTGCTGTCAGCACGGCCGAGCCACCTTGAGCTCTTGCTGCCACACACCCTCCTGCTCCTCCCAACGCACCTGCTCACTGCGCTGTTGGCTCCACTGCTGCAGCAGCTGCTGCTGGCACAGCAGCTGGCACTGCTGCCTGCTCTGTTGGTACCACTGTCCCCTCTACTGGTATGACTGCCAGCTCGACCGCCAAGGTTGCCAGCTCAGCAGCCAAGGTTGCTAGCTCAGCAGAAAAGGCTTGCTGCCTAGAAGGGAAGGGCGGTGAGGGTCAGAGGAGGAAAGGCAGGGGAGATAGCCAAGATAAGAGAAGTGGAGACAGGGTGCGGGCGATTGAGAGTGGCATGCCAGGCACACGCACAGCAGGCCAGGGGAAGATGAGCCCTCGGCCACATGAAAGCGCAACAGCAGGCCAGGGGAAGATGAGCCCTCGGCCACATGAAAGCGCAACAGCAGCGGCAGCAGAGGGTGTGACAGTTGGCAGTGTGTGGCAGCATGGCAGAGCGAGTGAGAGTGAGAGTTTGGGGCGAGAGGGTGCAGCAGGTGGTGCAGAAGGTGGGAGCAGGGGAGGCGGGGTGGTGGAGGGAGGGGCGGGTAGAGGAAGGCGGTCGGTGCGCAGCACAGCAGGCCGGCACCCTGGCTTCGATGGCTTCCTGCTGCTGCCCCGCATCCGATGATCCCAAGATGACGGCATGTTTGGCATGGAGTGCGTGGCGAGGCGCAGCGTGGCGTGCACACAGCGGTGCCAGAGTAGCATTCACAAGCAGATGTGTGATTGATGGTATGGCTACTGCAGGCCGTGCACATGCAGACTGACTAACCTTGTTACGGCGAGGCTGGAAGCACAGGATGGCTGAGCAGGCAGTGAAAGAAGGCTTCAAGCCACGCATGTGCAACGGAGGAGAGGGAGGCGGTGGTAGTGTCCTTGGCTGCTCGAAGGGAAAGTAATGTTGCTGGTGGAAGGGCTGCAGAAAGGGTTAAACTTAAACAGGTGCGATTGGTTGATGGTATAGGTGAGAGAGGCCAGCAACAGGAGGTGTGGGGATGGTGGATGTTGCTCATCTGCCTCTCTTGATGTAGGTGGTGGCACGCTCCAAGGTCATATTTTCTGACTGTTTGATTTTGCTAAAATCAGAAAGTGATTGTAACCAGGATCACCTCAGGATGGTTCGCACGCAGAGAAGTGATGTTGGTGGGCCCTTGAACTCAATAGCAGAGTGAATGTAAAATGCTTTGAGATAATAAACACGTGCAGTACAAGGAATATAAATATGAGTACAGGGGAATTCGAAACGACCTAACTAGCCATGTACTCTAAGGGGTACATTCCCTTATTGCATCGAAATCCAACCGTGCGACTCCGAGTGGTTACGTAACTGTTCGGGCAGAAGCCACTGCTGCTGCCCAGGCCCTACGATATCAGGAATTTTTCCCTGAAATTCCTGATTTTCAGCCTAGTTTTGTGTACCTACACTGAATTTTCAGTGTTGAGATTTTTGTGACACTGATTTTTTCAGCCTTTACTTCATAGCTAACACTGATGTTTCAGACTTTTATCGAAGTGTACACTGAATGCACATTCCGAATCCTTCCCGTAAAACACCCGAGACAATAAGTCAACCAACATTTCCGCATCATAAAATCTTATGTAAAAAATACCGATCGTCGACTCCATGAACTGGCTTAGTGGTTAGCGAAGTAGATACCGATTGATAAGGTTTCCGGTTCGAATCCCTCTACCACCATGTTCTTAAAGCGACGGGCAACTTTTGGCAGTGTTGGGTTCAGAAGTTTTTTTTTTTAACCAGGCTTGCCAGCGCGAAAGTGCTGGCTGGCGAAAACCAGGATTTCGTGCGGACACTTTCCATCCGCAGTAACAGTTCGCCAGGGTTCTGGGTTTTGGGTGGCAAATGTGCACCGTCGCTTTAAAGGCTACTCTCTTGCACAATTGCATGATGTAATTGAAAATTCAGGCTCTTGTTTTCCGGAACAAATTCAGGCTTTTTTTTTTAGGAACCCTGAAAATTCAGGCTTTTTTTCACAGGGACCCTGATGCATCAACGTCCCTAAAAGTGAATCTGAGGGCCTGCTGCTGCCTGATGCTGTCTGCCCGACGGTCCAGATGCTCCTCGTAACCGTCTGTCCCTTCGACTTTCTTCTGGCTTTTCGTCTTCACTCTCGATAGTGCGTGCTTCGGCTTTACTACGGTGAGGAGTGCGCAACAGTGTTTTTCATTAACTACTATTCGTAACACCCCCCTTCACTCCTGGCCGTAGCGAGCATTGACCCGCTTGACTACCCCGCTGAGTTCGGAGCAGTGCTGGTACTGCTGACGCGGCAGTCTCTTCGTGAGGAAGTCTGCTGCCATGTCACCCGTTGGGCAGTATGTCAGGTCAACTTTGCCTTTGTCAACTTCGTCCTTGACGAAGAAGTACCGCAGTGCGATGTGCTTGGTGCGGTTGACGAAACCAGGTTTGTTCGCGATCCTGATCGCGCTCTGATTGTCGCAGTGCAGGCGAAAGTTCGTTGAGGCCGGAATTTTTGCTTCCTGCAGCAGTTCCTGAAGGTAGAGACCTTCGCGAACAGCTGCTGTTGCTGCGATAAATTCAGCTTCCGCCGATGACAGGGCAACCAACTCCTGCTTCTGAGAGTTCCAGGAGATGGGGCCGCTGGGCTCGAGGCGGAAGTGGAACCCTGTCCTGGACCGTCGATTGTCAGGGTCAGCGGCGTGATCGGCATCCACGTAGCCGACGAGGCTGAAGGATGTGGTTGGGATGGTGGAATAACTGAGCCCGACATTGGGCGTGGAGATGAAGAATTGAAGGGCTCGCTGAAGATCTGAGAGATTCTCAGCCGTTGGTTTGCGTGAGTACTGAGCCAACTGGCTCGCAATGTAGGAGAGGTCGGGCCTGCAGGTAACAGATGCGAAAAGCAGGCATCCCAACTGCTGCTGGTAAGTGTGAAGCCCAGCAGGGGACAGGGCTTTGTTGTCAGGCTTGTGGTTGGGTCCTGGAGTGCGGTAAGGGGTGGAGAGTGGTGCAGGCGCAATGTTGAAGCGCTTGCTAAGCTCCTCCGCATACTTCGCTGCTGAGAGATGAATGGCTTCCGGCGAGTAGGTGATGTTGAGTCCGAGAAACTGCTTCACGTCATGATTGCAGGTGATGTCGACGCGCCCTGCGAGGCTTCTCTCAAATTGCTCGAGCAGTTCGTTGCTTGAGCCTGTGTAGAGAAGGTCGTCGACGTAGACCGTGAGGAGGATGTATTCGCCGTGGAAATCGCGGCGATACATTCCAGGATCGTGAGGCAGCTGCTTGAACCCGATTTCAAGCAGTATGTTGTGCAGGTACTACTGCCAGAGTCTCGGTGCCTGTTTGATCCCATAGAGGGACTTGCGTAGCTGACAGACGCGTGGGTCTCCGCCGCCGTAAGTGTGTGGCTGTTCCACGTAGATCACGGCGTCCACTAATGCGTACAGGAACGCATTCTTCACATCGATCTGCCGGAGTGGTAGGTGTCGTGCGGCTGCGATGGCGAGGAGAATTCTGACGGGCGTGTGACGGCTGACCGGTGCGAATGTCTGGTCAAAATCAATCCCGTGCCTTTGATCGTAGCCGCGCACCACCCAGCGTGCCTTGAATCGCTCAATCCTTCCGTCGGCTCCTGTCTTCACTCGGAAGACCCATTTGCCGGAGAGAATCCTTCTCCCCTTTATTGCTGCACGGTCGACGAGCACCCAGGTGTCGCGCGACTCGAGTGCCCGGATTTCCGCATCCATTGCTTCGCGCCACTCCTTGCTGTGTGTGCCTGTGAGAGCTTGCCGTGGGTTCTTAGGTTCGATGATGCGCGGAGCAGTGGAGATGGCAGCGTGTAGTCCGAGTAGCTGGAGACCGGTGACAGTGCTGTCGTGGCGATGTTGAGTGACGACTTCCTGCACGTCGTCATCATCGCTTTCTGGTTCAGGCGGTGCTGTGTCTCCGCCGCTTCTGCTTCCTCCTGCTGCGCCTCCTCCTGTTGCGCCTGTTCCTCCTTCACCTGAATCATCGTCATCGTCGTCGTCGTCGTCGCGGCGATCGCCCCTTGTGAACTCGCCTCTGGGATCCTGCTCCAGAATTGCTGCTGCTGCTTCGTCCTCAGGTGAGGCGTAGCTGTGGCCCTCGTTGGCGTAGACGCGGTTTGCATTCGTCTGCTCGTCGTCACGAAATTGTTGCAGAAACAGTCGCTCGTAGAAGATGACATCGCGCGCATTCTTGATTTTCTGGCTTAGGAGATCCAGGATGATCCACGCCTTGTGTTCGTGGCTGATACCGAGATGGATTCCCCAGCGCGCGCGGCTTTTGAACTTCCCGATGGTTGATGTTGGCGGTCGGTATTGAACCATGCAGCCCCAGACGCGGAGCATGGAGGTGTCCCCCTTTCTTCCCGTCCATTTCACGTGCGGCGATTAATTGCCAGTGATTGCGGTGGTTGATAGCAGGTTGTGCACCCGCACGGCATGGTGCATCGCGTAGGTCCAGTAGATCGGCGGGAGCTTTGCCTGCCGCATTAGCGCCCGTACCTTCGTCATGAGGGTGCGATTCGTGCGCTCCGCTACGCCCTGCTGCTGGTGCGCGTAGGGGAGGGAGATGTGATGCTCGATCCCCTTTTGCGCGAGGTAATCCTGCAGTTCCTTGCTCCTGAACTCCGCCGCACCATCGGACTGCCAAATCTTCAATTTCTCCCCAGATTGCCGCTGCGCGTGCGCCAGCCACAGACGGAATGCTTCGTAGGCTCTGCTACGCGCTTCCACGTTTACGACCCACACGTGGCGCGTTCCGGCGTCGACGAAGGTGAGTGTGTAGAGTTCGTCGTTGATGCCGCAGTGTCCTACGTTGAGAAAGTCACTGTAAACCTTCTCAAGCTTGGCGTAGCGATTGGTTCCTGGCTCGAGTAGGGGGAAGGGCTGGTGAATCAGCGCAGCTTCGGGGCAGACAGTGCAGCTGCGCGGGTGAGTCCCTCCTCTCACTTCGGAGTCGTCAGGGCGCAACAGCGCGCCAGGTGCAAAGACGTCGGCTTCGATGCAATTCTTCAGGGTCACGCGCGAAGGGTGACATAGGCGCTGATGCCAGATGGCGTCGTCGGCGCGGAATCCAGATGTGCGCATGTAGCGCTCCAGTGCGGCTGCGGGGTCTTCGTCAGGTGCCGGTGCAGGTGTAGGCGCTGTTCCCCCGTTCTCTTCTTCTTCCTCGTTCGCCGTTGTTAGCATGAGGGCGAGAAATTCTGTGTCGCGGATGATGGAGTAGGGGATGTTGGTTCCGGGGATCGTGCCAAGTACGAACGCCGGTTCGCGTGGTTCAGGGGCAGGTCCGTAGACAGTGCGTCACGGGGTGAGTGGTTCACTTCCCCAGTCAATGGTGTCCCAGGGGTCACTACCTGAAGGGATGTCAGGCGGCGGTGGTCCTAACGCAGGGCGGCGCGGAGGTCGTCCGAGAGGAACAACGAGAGGTTCGACGTCGGCATGCGCAGGTTCTTCTTCCTCTTCCCCCCTTTGATCCTCGCGGAAAGCTCCCCAGCCGCTCGTCTCGCCGCCTTGTGCGGCGCCCCATCCGCCGATGTATGCGCCTGTTGCTGCGCCCCATCCGCCGGTTGCGACGCCCCAGCCGCTGGTGTCGCTCGTTCCCCATCCGCCGGCGCTCCCCCACCCCCCTTCATTGGAGGCGCTTTCCTCGTCCTGCTCCCAGGCGAGCGTTCCGCGTGCCTCGGCGAGGCTCTTCCGCCGAAGCTCTTCGGCTTCTTGTTGCGCCAATGCCTCTTCTTCCGTGGGCGAGAGCCGTTTCTTGGAATCGCGCCGGTGAGAGTAGATCTCTGCCGCCTTTCGTTCGGTGTAGGGCCGGGGATTCCCATGCGCGTCGAAGGTGCCGACGCCAACGCCGCGGAGCATTCCTTGGAGATGCTGGGATGCGGGTCCGGGAAGAGGGTGTTCTGGTGTGCCGAATACGACCCGTGTAGCTGTTTCCAACTCCAGTTGGGAGAGACCCTCTTCAGGCGGTGCATCTCGCTCTGTTTCGCGAATGGCGGCAAGGCCATGGCCGGCGATCGCGCTCGTCGAAGACGTTGGTGTGTGGCAGTTCCTGCAGACGCCGTCGGGATCGGGGTCGTGCAGCGCGAGCTCGCGGGGGTGTGAGTGATGTGGCATCCAGGGGCGCCCATCAGGGTGCTTCCAATCGCGGCGATGAATGTGTTCGAAGCGCAGGGGGACGAGGTCAATCAATTCCTGCGAATCGCTGCTGCAGTCGGGAATGTCGAAGTCGAGAACGTATACGCCGTTCTCGGCGCGCGTTCTTCCGATCTGCTTGCGCTTCTTGTTCGGCATCGTGAAGTGGAGCAGGATGTCGCGCGTCTCGGGGTCGGTGCTGAGGATGACTCCGCAATCCAGGAGTTGCGCCGCCGAGAGTAAATTAAAGCGCAGGTTCTGCACAATCAACACGTCGTTAAGTGTGATGTGCGTTCGGCTCCCTCGTGCCTTGAGCACCACGATACCTTGCGCGCTTGCGCGCAGCCGCGTGTTGTTCGCCACTGTGACGTAAGTGACGACGGGAGTGGGGACGGCGTTGGATATGTAACGCTCGGAGCCCACCATATGCTGCCCACAGCAGCTGTCCAGGTACCAGTTGTTGTAGCGCCTGTTGTCGTTTCGCGCGAGCAGCGCCAGTCGCGGAGTGATGATGTGTGGAGTGTCCACCTTCAGAAACTGTTCGCGCGCGATCCAGTCGATCGGTGCCGGCCGCATGTCAGGTACGTGCGGAGGGCTCTCAAGCAGCGGGACTGGTAGATTCCAGTCCTGGTTGTCGTCGTCGATGTAGTCGTGATGCGTGCTGAATGGATTGTTGTTCGGAGATGCCTCGATTGGGTCGGGCGCCGGCTCAGGTGAGAGTGAGCGTGCGCGCGGGCGACGAGAGCCGCTCGTCATGGTTATGTTCCCCATGACATTGCGGACGGGGGCAGCTTGTGGTGGCTGCTGCTGCTGCTGCTGAGTTGTTGGATTCAGGTTGCGCGGTGGGGGTTGAGACCCCTGGGCGGGACGCGTGTCGTTTCTTGCGTCTTGTCGGCCGGACCAAGTGCTCGGATTGGTCTGGCGAGGGCGAGATCGATGCTTGCATCGATCCGCCAGGTGCCCGAAATTTCTGCAGATCTTGCAGTAGAGGCGCCGTGGTCGTCGCTCTTCCGTGTTGTCTGCGTAGAATGCGAGACGTTCTCTCTCTCGTCGTGGCGCTGGTCGCTGCTGGTCCATATCCCGTTGTTCGACGAGGAGGGCGGCGCAAAGGGCGGCCTCCGAGATGACCCCCTGCTATCGGAGAAGCGCCTTGCAGGGCCGCCACTCTGGGCCGAGCCCTTGGAGCACGATGTTCACGAAGATCTCCTCAGAGATCGAGCTCCCCAATTTCGCGATTTGATCGCGTAGACTCCGACAGCGATTCAGGTAACTGTTGGCTTTCTCTCCTGGTGCCATCCTTGTTTCCAGTAACTCCTGGAGGAGGCGGCTCGACGACACTGAGTCCTTGGGTTGGTATACGCCATTCAGGTGGCGCCAGGCGTTGAGGGCTGGAGCAGGGGAGGTCTTGTATGAGCGAATGCTCAATTGCTCCGTCGGCGACATGTTCCGCAGAAGAACCCTATACGACATCAGGGACTCGTTGTAGTACTTGGTTTTTGCGTCGTCAGTTTCTTCCGTAGGCCCCGAGTAGCTTCCGTCGAAATAATGATAAATCTGCGCGTTTTGCAGTAGCAGCTCCAGCTCAAAGCTCCAGGTATAGAAGTCTCTGCCGTCAAAGCACGCACTTGTCTTTATTTTTTATATGCTCAAAAACCTTGATTGCGCAGAGAGAATTGCTTCATCGCTGGGACAGGAAGACTTGGGGGTTGAGCCGTTCGTATCGAGAGAGAAGCCTTGCGGGGCAGAGTTCTGGCCGTTTGAGGCCGGTTGAGTGGGTTGGGAAGAGGTTCCCGCATCGCCATTCCGCAATGTCTGGAGCCCTTGCTCCAGGCTCGTGAGTCGCCGAAGCAGTTGTGCGAGGACGGCGGAAGGAATCGTCGTCGTTTCCTCGTTTGTCGCAGCCGGGTTGGGCTGCGCTTCAGCCGTCAGATTCGTCTGACCTCCAGATCCTCCGGCCATTCTTACACGTGATCGTGTGCCGGACGCCACTTTCCGAATGTCGCAGATTTCGGAGATGGCGGTGCGAAGGATTCCTGAGTCGCTCTCATACCATGCTAAAATCAGAAAGTGATTGTAACCAGGATCACCTCAGGAAGGTTCGCACGCAGAGAAGTGATGTTGGTGGGCCATTGACCTCAATAGCAGAGTGAATGTAAAATGCTTTGAGATAATAAACACGTGCAGTACAAGGAATATAAATATGAGTACAGGGGAATTCGAAACGACCTAACTAGCCATGTACTCTAAGGGGTACATTCCCTTATTGCATCGAAATCCAACCGTGCGACTCCGAGTGGTTACGTAACTGTTCGGGCAGAATCCTCGCCACTGCTGCTGCCTGATGCTGTCTGCCAGACGGTCCAGATGCTCCTCGTAACCGTCTGTCCCTTCGCCTTTCTTCTGGCTTTTCGACTTCACTCTCGATAGTGCGTGCTTCGGCTTTACTACGGTGAGGAGTGCGCAACAGTGTTTTTCATTAACTACTATTCGTAACAGATTTGACACTAACCCACTAATTTCTCCATGCACATAGTGAGTCATGACAGTACAAACCCTGGGGCTGCTTGTTCAGGCGGCGTGTGTGTGTGCGCTTACTATAAGTGACTATATTTACTAATGAATCATGAATAGGTTTGCTGTACCGTATGGCCCCGCCCCGGATATAAGCGCTGGCCTATGTTAGGCGCATGCCATTTTATCTCAAGAACTGCGCTTATGGCCGGAATTCAATAATAAGCGCACACTTGGGAACCCTTATTGATTACAGACTTCAATTTCTTGTCACCTATTTGACGTTGCAATTTAGCACACTCTTCTTTGACTAATCCTATTGAGGAGATAGCTGGAGTGTAAGCGCTAGACATTTGTTATCATTATTGACGTCTCCGCAACTCACGGGCCTACATTTGTACCACTCCTGCAATGATTGCGAGACTTTCTGCCCACCGCGTTTCTCGCCGCGCCTCATGTCTGGCACCAGCTTGCTTCGCGCTGGTAACCAAATATCGGTCACTTTCGCGCCTCATGAAGTGCTAAGGACGTGTAACAAATGTCACACCGACCCTGTGAGCGATGTACAGGGTGTGCAGTAACTTCGTCAATTCGGGAATAGTTTCGTTTCTTTTTTCCGTCTAGTGTCTCCAGTCTCCTCACCACGATCGATATCCCTCCGATTGCCGAGGTCAGATGGCGTCAAATGACGCATCGACCATGCGATTGGAGACGCAGCCCGCAGATGCCGCGCCACCTGTGATGGGCACGATCGATCGCCGTCGATTGTGACAATTGTGACGCGTCCTAGAATGAAGTTGGGCTGTGAATTCAACACTTAGGGCTAGCCCATGGCGTGAGTGACAAGGAACGACGGCAAACTTCCAGACACGCTCCAGTGCCTATCACCAAGTAACGCGCTTCGACCAATCATCCCGTTTCCAGCGGCAGATTTCGCGTCGCGCCAATAGCCTCTAGCAACGAATAATCGCATCGACCGCACCCAACCTATAGTAAACCAGCCCCAGCTCGCGGCACTATTTAGCTCCGCACAATTCATTTGCGAGGCCACTCCATCTGCTTCCTTCGAATCCAATCCGGTGGTTGCTTACAATGGCCGTGCTTCGCGTTTTCTTACTGGTGCTCTCTGTGCTCATTGCCGCCGCGCATGTGGTCTCCGCTACAGCGCCGATATTCGAATCTGATCCTGCGCGGGATGTTGGCGTCTTGGCGGCGGACGACCTGTCCTCCCCAGTGGCAGTCAAAGATGCGTCCATCTTACCACTGATGCAGGAGATCCGACGGATGCTCAAGGGGAAGGCGGTCAAGGTGAAGATCGGGCCGAGTGAAATGAAAGCCATCGCTGAGGTTGGAAAGGAGCTTGCGAAGTATTCTAAGAAGGAATGGGATAGGATGGTGAAAGACAAAAAGAAGCAAGCGGAAAAGCTGGAGAAAGGGTGGGAGGATACCAAGAAGGCAGCGAATGAGGTGAAGCAGGGGTTTGAGAAGGTTGGGGAAGGTGCCAGGAAGGCAGCGGACGACGTGAAGCAAGGGTTCGAGAAGGCCACAAACTTCTTTGGAAATCTCGGACGCAAGTAGAGCAGGGCAGTGGTTGATAACCAAGGAAGGTATTGTTGCTGTTTGCATGTGCTCGGGGTGCTGTTTGGCGTTGGGTGGTTGACTTGTATGGGAACAATGTGTGCTTAGAAAGGGGGAAGGGTGGTAGTTCTTTCACGACTGAAAATAATTGGACTATATGGGCATTATGGAGCTCGGCTGCTTGAGAATCAAATCGCTTGGATCATAGCATAATAATCCAAGTTGGAATTATTCCGCCTTTATTTCACCTGCTTTACCAAGTTGTGATAGGATCAGTTACCTACTTCAACTATATTCTTACCCCGTACTGCTGCTGAGTTGCCCCCGTACCTTTCTAGACCAGGCATTTTCATCAGGCAGTTCTCTCCTATATCGATTCCATCCTACTTAGCCTCGTAGTTCAGAAGACCATGAGATTTATTGGAGTGTTTGGTGGGGCAGGGAAAGGAGTGAGGCCATGTGGGACAAGTCAGGGAGGGGTTAGGCAAGGTAAACAGTCCTTTGAGTGAGGTAGGGAAGAGAGTGGAAAGAGTAAGGCAAGCTACAAGGTACTTTGGGTGAGGCAGGGAGGGGAGCTGAAGGGTTAGAAAAAGGTGACTCGTGGTTTGAGTGGGGCAGGGGAGAGGGGAATGAATGATGGGTGATGCAATGTGAGGAACGTTCTTCTTGAGACGCAACGTGAGGAATATTTTCTGTGATATTTGGTTTCACCGTCAGGCACATTGCGTAGGTGCCAGGTAGAATACGTGTTGTCTGTTTCGCCAGGTGCGCACCGTCGACCACGTGCTGCCATTCCGCAGGTCAAACTTCGCCAATACCTTCTCGGCGAAGTTTCGCACACCTCCTCAGAGTTTCGCACACCTCTGCAAGTTTGGTCGATCTTTTGGACACCGCTCGGTTGAACAGCGTTCGCCGAGCAGCGCTCATCGACCCGAACTCTTCGACCAGATTTCTTCGACCAGGATCGTCGACCAGCGCTCTTTGACGGGAGCTCTTCGCGCAGAGATCGTCGACCAGACGCAGAGCTCGTTGACCGGATTCTGTCGAGCACAGCCTGCTCGACCGCAACTTCCGTCGAACTGCAGAAGCCCATTTTGTCGACCAATCCGTCGCGAACTTCTCGTCGACAATGAGATCGGCTGCGCCCAAGCGAGGGCGGGGCCTTTCTCCCACAGACTATAGCATATAAGTTTGACAACATGCATCGTTGTTTAGTCACGGTTCACATTTAAGCCAGTCTCATGAGTGTCCTCAGTTCGATGTGATTCTTGCGTTCACAGGCTGCTTCATATGGTTATACTAGGTTTTAGTATCTTGCCTCGCCGAAACACATATCATGTATAGTCTGGCCCCAGATAGTAGCGCATATGCGCTTATAATACACTCATTTTTTTAAGGGGGGTCTTGTAATTGAGTAACGGCCATAAGCGCCGGTGCTTATATAAAAAGAAATACAATTTAAACACACCAAAATCTATTTCAGTCTCGTAAATTCTAACGAATCGAAATCCTACAGGTTCCTGAATCAGAATCGCGCGAGGGCATTCTCTGACTGTGCACAGAGCTTTGGCACGTCACTTCACAGGCGTGACGGCTCATTCTGACTGGACGCGTGTCAAATGTTATATCTGCTACAGTTGGTTTAGGCTGTAGTGGGGTAGTTACTATGGGGTACAGTAAGTTTAGGGTTTCCTACTTGTACCCACCTCTTTCCTAGTGCAAACAATCTTGTTCATTCTGACATGGTATTACGAGCCTAGGTTAGGAACCTAGGACCGCTTGGTCCTAAGGGCCCACCGTTCTGCTAGAAGCGCCCTCGAGCGCCCTACCACTTTCGCGCCCTCGTGCGCCTCTCTGCTAGTGCGCCCTCGCGCGCCTCTCTCTCTCACGCTGCCCGTGCGCAGCTCGCTAGCCGCCCGCGCGCGGCCCGTTTTTAGCGCGTGCAGCCCGCTAGCCGCCCGCGCGCGGCCCGTTTCTAGCGCGCGTAGGCCGTTAACCGCCCACGCACGACCAGCACCGCCCGCGCGCAGCCTGCGCCGTCCTCGTGCGGCCCCGCGCGCAGCCCGCGCGTCGCAGCTGCATGCGCACCGGCCGCTGCAGCCAGCGCGTAGCTCGCTGCCCGCGCGCGACTGCAGCCCACGCGCAGCCGCGGCCCGTACGCAACAGCAGCCCACGCGCAGGCCCACCGTAGCGCCGCCCTGCCCGTCCGAGCCGCGCCGCATAGCCCTGTCCGAGCCGCGCCGCGCCGCCCTGCCCGAGCCGCGCCGAGCCGCCCTGCCCGAACCGTGCCGCGCCGCCCTGTCCGAGCCGCGCTGCCCTACTGCTACTGCTGTTCCGCCCGCTCCTACTGCTTCTGTTCCTACTGCTACTGCTGCTACTGCTACTGCTGCCACTATGGCTAGTCCCACCGTCCTCTCTTTCGATGCTGAGGGCCGTCCGATTCAGTTTGATGCTTGGCTCGACGACCTCCACCTGTTCCTACAGATCACTGCCAAGGACGATGTCTCACTGTATGATCACGCGTCCGGAACCGCTCTAGCACTTGTAGAGACTGCTGACAGTACAGCTCGCTCCCAGTGGCAGACTCGTGACGCTCACGCTCGCCTAGCCATTTGCAGTCACCGGCCGTTAGATTAGCGCGCGCATTTTGGCCAGCACAAGACTGCTAAGGCACTGTACGATGCAGTAGTCGCGCGCTACTCCTCGCCTGCCTCTGCTACGATCGGCCGTCTCTCGCTGCCCTATCTCTTCCCCGATTTGGCCGCCTTTCCCACAGTCGCTGACCTCATTACACACCTCCGCACTAGTGACACTCGCTACCGAGCCGCCCTTCCTGCTGAGTTCCTCGCCAAGAATCCGCCCCCGATGTACCTCGTTCTCTACCACCTAGTCACCCGTCTCCCTGACTCTCTTCGCGCAGTCAGGGACCACTTTCTCGCCCTCTGCCCCACCGAGCTCACCGTTGACCTGCTCGAGAAGCATCTGCTTGCAGCTGAGGCTAGCATAGTTGCTGTAGGTGCCTCTTGTGGCGACCCCCGCACGCCCTTCTTTGACGGGTGTTCCCCTCCCCCCCTTCTCCCCTCGGTCGCCTCTGCTGCCGCTGTCGACTACCTTGGTGCTGAGGAAGTCGGGGCTGCGTCTGCTCCTAGTGGGAGGCGCAAGGGCGGCAGGGGCAAGGGGGCAAGGGTGGTGGCGGTGACAGCGGGGGAGGTGGAGGTGGAGGTGGAGGCGGTGGGGGCGGTGGGGGTGGTGGCGGTGGTGGGGGTGGTGGCGGGGCTGGGGGGGTCAGTGGCAGCGGCGGGGGTGGTGGCGGCAGTGGTGGTGGAGGAGGCCGGGGTGGAGGCGGTGGTGGTGGCGGCAGTGGGCGTGGTGGCGGCGGCTAGGGTGGTGGTCGGGGTGGACCAGCGCAGCGTGGAGCTTCGGGTGGTGTCCAGCGGCAGCAGCAGCGTCTCGGAGAGACCCCGTCGCCCCAGTAGCTTCGTGAGTGGTACTCTCAGCATGGGGGGTCTGGGGGTGGAGGTACCTGCACGTATGTCATCCGCACAGGTGACCGCGCTGGTCAGACGTGTGGGAGGTCCCACATGCCGCAGCACTGCTTCTCCCGTCTCGACGACGCCTGGCGTGCACAGTTCCCTGACGCCTCTGAGCTGCCCCGCTGGGCTGATCTGCTTAAAAAGAACATTGATATCTTTGCTCTTGACTTTGATGTTTTCCTTGGAGCCATGTATGCATTGACTATTAGTATTGAGGGTGACTGTTACTTGTGTGTCCTGCCAGACCCAGGCATTGAGGCCAGTGAGGCTGCCGCTCTAGGTGCTAGTGCGTCTGCTGCCCCAGGTCCTGGTGAGGCTGCTGCTCTAGGTGCTGGTGTGTCTGCTGCTTCAGGTGCTCGTGAGTCTGCGCCTTCAGGTACTACGTCTACTGAGGCACTGCACACCTTCACACTGGACTCAGGTGCTTCCCGCTGTTTCTTTCGCGACCGCACTGCCCTAGCGCAGCTCCCTAGGCCTGTTGCTGTCTCCCTGGCTGACCCCTCCGGGGGTCCGGTCCTTGCGACCTCCACCACTGCCCTCCCTTGTCCAGCTGTCCCGTCCGGCACACTGTCGGGTCTTTACCTCCCCTCGTTCTCTACGAACTTGGTGGCGGGTTCCGCGCTCCAGGACGCGGGTGTTCACCAGTTCACCCCTGCCTACGAGCGTGTGACACACTGCACGTGTGCTCAGACGGGTCGTCACCTGGCTACCTTCACCCGGCAGCCGGGGTCGGACCTGTACACATTGACCACAGAGTCCCCTCAGGTAGCTGCGTCTGCGTCTGCGTCAGGTCAGTTGTCCGCCCCCTGCTCGTGTCGCACCCTGTCGCACCGGACGGTCCTCTGGCACCACCGCCTTGGTCACCCTTCGATGCAGCGCCTTCGTGGCATGCACTCCCGTTTCCTTGTCTCTGGTCTCCCCAGGTCACTGCCTCCCCTGCCACCGTCCCCTGCCTTCCCTGTGTCGAGGGGCGGTAGCGTGCCACCCCTCACTCCTCTGAGTTCCCCCCGACGGAGGCTCCTCTTCAGACCCTTCACATGGACGTGTGGGGCCCAGCCCGCGTCCATGGACAGGGCGAAGAACGCTACTTCCTGCTGGTAGTTGACGACTACACGCGTTACACCACAGTCTTCCCCTTGCACACCAAGGGAGAGGTCCCTGATGTCTTGATCCCTTGGATCCGCGCTACCCGTCTCTAGCTGGAGAGGCGCTTTCGCACGGACCTTCCCGTCCTGCGACTGCACTCTGACAGAGGTGGTGAGTTTTCTTCCGGCCTCTTGAGAGCCTTCTGTCAGGGGGAGGGCATTGAGTAGAAGTACACGCTTCCGGCCTCTCCGCAGCAGAATGGGGTTGCTGAGCGCCGCATTGGCTTGGTCATGGAGGTCGCTTGTACCTCCTTGATCCATGCGGCTGCCCCCCATTTTCTGTGGCCGTTTGCGGTCCGGTACGCCGCGCATCAGCTCAACCTCTGGCCCCGTGTCTCCGTTCCGGAGACCTCGCCGACACTGTGTTGGACGGGAGAGGTTGGCGATGCGTCTGTGTTCCGGATCTGGGGATCTCGTGCCTTTGTCCGGGATACGTCCGCGGACAAGCTCTGCTCCCGCGCCGTTCCTTGTGTCTTCCTGGGCTTTGTCCCTGACGCGCCTGGCTGGCAGTTTTACCACCCCACCTCGCGCTGTGTCTTCCCCTCTCAGGACGTCACGTTTGACGAGTCGGTCCCCTTCTACCATCTCTTCCCCTACCGCACTGCCCCGCTCCCCCCTTGGCCGCTCTTCCTCACGCCAGGTGCTGCTTCGGTAGACCCCCTGCCTCCCCAGGGTCCTGCTCCCTCAGGTGTTTCCCAGGTAGACCCGGTCGAGCCTGTCGAGGTAGCTGTCGACTCTGGTCCTGCGCGAGGTACTGAGCCTGAGCGTGCTGAGCCTGGTGGTGCTGGGTCTGGGGGTACTGGGACTAGGGGTGCTAAGCCTGGGGGTGCGGAGACTGGGGGTGCTGAGCCTGGGGGTGCGGAGACTGGGGGTGCTGAGCCTGGGGGTGCTGTGTCTTGGGGTGCTGAGCCTGGAGGTCCTGAGCCTGGGGGTGCTGCGCCTGGGGGCGCTCTCTCTTCCCAGCAGCTGCGTGAGTGGTACTCTCGGTTCTGTCGCCAACGACGTGGTGTTGTGGGAGCTGGAGGTGCTACTGGAGCTGGAGCTGAGGGTGCTGGGCCTACTGGAGTTGGTGTGGCTACTGACCCTGGGGTTGGCGCTGGAGGTGCTGGAGCTGCTAGGACTGGAGGTGCTATTGGAGCTGCTGGAGGTGCTACTTGTACTGGGGCTAGTGGTGCTGCAGGGGCTGGAGCTGGAGGCGCTGCCGCTCGTCCTACTGGAGGTGCTGGAGCCGACGGTGCGACTGGGGCTGATGCTCCTGGGGGTGCTGGAGTTGGCACTATTGGAGCTGCTGGTGGTGCTGCAGGAGTTGGAGCTGCCGCTGGGGGTTCTGGTGCTGTCTCTACTGGTTCTGGGGGCACTCCACGGCCGCGGCCGTACTTCGTTCCGCTCCTTCAGCAGGTTCTTGGTCAGCCGCCTGCTACTTGTCCTGCTCCCTCCTTAAAGTGTCCTCCGCCTGTCCGGTCGCAGTCACAGTTACAGCCTACCTCGCCACTCCTTGGTCCTTCTCCCTACACTGGTCCGACAGGAGGTCTTACAGAGCGTCGTGAGCTTGAGTCTCGTCCTGTGTCGCCGGAGTCTCGTCCTGAGTCGACTGTTCGTGCTGCTCGCACTGGTCATCGTGTCCCGCGTTAGCGTCCTCCTCCTGTCCCAGGCACGCACCAGATGACGCTTCGTCCTTCCACTGCTCCACAGCATGTCCCTCTGCCTTCTCCTCCTGCGTCCTCTCTTCCTGCCCTTGCTGACCCGGAGTCTGACTCTCTTCGTGCTGCTAGTCCTACTGTCACGCGTCTCCTGGCCACTGCTGTCACTGACCCTTCGGGAGTCCGCTGCTGCGTCTGCCTTAGTTGCTGAGCTTGTCGACTTTGCTGTTCACTGTCGTCTAGACTACGCTGCGAGTCTTGTTGCTGAGTCTGAGTCTGTCTGTCCTCTGTCCGTCGGGGGTGAGTGTGCTCTTGGCATGGACGTCCTTGAGGACACGCAGGAGGAGTTTGAGTGCTTTGCTGCTGCTGTACCTCATCTCGTGTCCATGCTGATTGCACCTGAGGGAGACCCGGATGCACCAGACATCCCGACCCCGCGCTCTTACGCTGAGGCGATCGCGGGTGAGTACTCCTCTCAGTGGCAGACAGCCATGGACGCTGAGATGGCATCCTGGAAGTCCACTGGCACTTACGTCGTCGAGGTTCCCCCTCCTGGGGCGAACATCGTCAGTGGCATGTGGATTCTCAAGGTGAAGCGGCCGCCAGGTTCTCCGCCTGTCTTCAAGGCTCGTTACGTTGCTCGAGGCTTCAATCAGCGAGAGGGAGTAGACTTCTTCCAGACCTTCTCCCCCACCCCGAAGATGACCACTCTTCGGGTGCTACTGCACGTTGCCGCTCAGCGTGACTACGAGCTTCACTCTCTTGACTTCAGCACAGCGTTCTTACAGGGCAGCCTGCACGAGAAGATCTGGCTGCGCCGCCCTCCTGGCTTCACTGGGTCGTTCCCTCCTGGTACCCAGTGGAGCCTCCGGCGGCCGTTCTACGCGCCAGGCGCCACGTGAGTGGCACGACACACTGAGGACTACACTTGCGGCTCTTGGGTTCGCGCCTTCTACTGCTGACCCGTTGCTGTTTCTGCGCACCGACACTTCGCTGCCGCCGTTCTACATCCTCGTGTACGTCGACGACTTGGTCTTTGCCACTGCTGACACTGAGGCTCTCGCCCTAGTGAAGTCGGAACTGCAGAAGAGACACATGTGCACAGACCTGGGTGAACTGCGCAGCTACCTTGGCTTGCAGATCACCCGGGACAGAGCACGCCGCACCATCACACTGACTCAGTCACACATGGTGCAGTAGGTCCATCAGCGCTTCGGCTTCACCTGGTCCTCAGCACAGCCGACTCTTCTGGCTACAGGTCACTCGCTCTTAGCTCCACCTTCAGACGAGTCCGTAGAGCCGAGTGGTCGTTACCCAGAGCTAGTTGGCTGCCTCATGTACCTGATGACTTGCACTCGTCCTGACCTCGCGTACCCTCTTGGCCTTCTGGCTCGCTACGTGGCTCCTGGTCGGCACCGAAAGGTGCACATGGATGCTGCTAAGAGGGTACTGAGCTACTTGTGCAGTACATCAGGCATGGGGCTCATGCTAGGAGGGAGGAGCTCACTTGTTCTCACTGGGCACTCAGACGCTTCTTGGGTTGACGACTAGGCTACACAGGGGTCGTCACAGGGTTACACCTTCAGCCTTGGCTCTGGTTCTGTTTCTTGGCGTTCTACACGGTCGTCTTCAATTCTCAGCTCCGGTTGTGAGGCTGAGATCTGCAGACGCCGTCGGGATCGGGGTCGTGCAGCGCGAGCTCGCGAGGGTGTGAGTGATGTGGCATCCAGGGGCGCCCATCAGGGTGCTTCTAATCGCAGCGATGAATGTGTTCGAAGCGCAGGGGGACGAGGTCAATCAATTCCTGCGAATCGCTGCTGCAGTCGGGAATGTCGAAGTCGAGAACGTATATGCCGTTCTCGGCGCGCGCCCGTCCGATCTGCTTGCGCTTCTTGTTCGGCATCGTGAAGTGGAGCAGGATGTCGCGCGTCTCGGGGTCGGTGCTGAGGATGACTCCGCAATCCAGGAGTTGCGCCGCCGAGAGTAAATTAAAGCGCAGGTTCTGCACAATCAACATGTCGTTAAGTGTGATGTGCGTTCGGCTCCCTCGTGCCTTGAGCACCACGATACCTTGCGCGCTTGCGCGCAGCCGCGTGTTGTTCGCCACTGTGACGTAAGTGACGACGGGAGTGGGGACGGCGTTGGATATGTAACGCTCGGAGCCCACCATATGCTGCCCACAGCAGCTGTCCAGGTACCAGTTGTTGTAGCGCCTGTTGTCGTTTCGCGCGAGCAGCGCCAGTCACGGAGTGACGATGTGTGGAGTGTCCACCTTCAGAAACTGTTCGCGCGCGATCCAGTCGATCGGTGCCGGCCGCATGTCAGGTACGTGCGGAGGGCTCTCAAGCAGCGGGACTGGTAGATTCCAGTCCTGGTTGTCGTCGTCGCTGTAGTCGTGATGCGTGCTGAATGGATTGTTGTTCGGAGATGCCTCGATTGGGTCGGGCGCCGGCTCAGGTGAGAGTGAGCGTGCGCGCGGGCGACGAGAGCCGCTCGTCATGGTTATGTTCCCCATGACATTGCGGACGGGGGCAGCTTGTGGTGGCTGCTGCTGCTGCTGAGTTGTTGGATTCAGGTTGCGCGGTGGGGGTTGAGACCCCTGGGCGGGACGCGTGTCGTTTCTTGCGTCTTGTCGGCCGGACCAAGTGCTCGGATTGGTCTGGCGAGGGCGAGATCGATGCTTGCATCGATCCGCCAGGTGCCCGAAATTTCTGCAGATCTTGCAGTAGAGGCGCCGTGGTCGTCGCTCTTCCGTGTTGTCTGCGTAGAATGCGAGACGTTCTCTCTCTCGTCGTGGCGCTGGTCGCTGCTGGTCCATATCCCGTTGTTCGACGAGGAGGGCGGCGCAAAGGGCGGCCTCCGAGATGACCCCCTGCTGTCGGAGAAGCGCCTTGCAGGGCCGCCACTCTGGGCCGAGCCCTTGGAGCACGATGTTCACGAAGATCTCCTCAGAGATCGAGCTCCCCAATTTCGCGATTTAATCGCGTAGACTCCGACAGCGATTCAGGTAACTGTTGGCTTTCTCTCCTGGTGCCATCCTTGTTTCCAGTAACTCCTGGAGGAGGCGGCTCGACGACACTGAGTCCTTGGGTTGGTATACGCCATTCAGGTGGCGCCAGGCGTTGAGGGCTGGAGCAGGGGAGGTCTTGTATGAGCGAATGCTCAATTGCTCCGTCGGCGACATGTTCCGCAGAAGAACCCCATAGGCCATCAGGGACTCGTTGTAGTACTTGGTTTTTGCGTCGTAGGCCCCGAGTAGCTTCCGTCGAAATAATGATAAATCTGCGTGTTTTGCAGTAGCAGCTCCAGCTCAAAGCTCCAGGTATAGAAGTCTCTGCCGTCAAAGCACGCACTTGTCTTTATTTTTGATATGCTCAAAAACCTTGATTGCGCAGAGAGAATTGCTTCATCGCTGGGACAGGAAGACTTGGGGGTTGAGCCGTTCGTATCGAGAGAGAAGCCTTGCGGGGCAGAGTTCTGGCCGTTTGAGGCCGGTTGAGTGGGTTGGGAAGAGGTTCCCGGATCGCCATTCCGCAATGTCTGGAGCCCTTGCTCCAGGCTCGTGAGTCGCCGAAGCAGTTGTGCGAGGACGGCGAAGGTTGGGGAAGGTGCCAGGAAGGCAGCGGACGACGTGAAGCAAGGGTTCGAGAAGGCCACAAACTTCTTTGGAAATCTCGGACGCAAGTAGAGCAGGGCAGTGGTTGATAACCAAGGAAGGTATTGTTGCTGTTTGCATGTGCTCGGGGTGCTGTTTGGGGTTGGGTGGTTGACTTGTATGGGAACAATGTGTGCTTAGAAAGGGGGAAGGGTGGTAGTTCTTTCACGACTGAAAATAATTGGACTATATGGGCATTATGGAGCTCGGCTGCTTGAGAATCAAATCGCTTGGATCATAGCATAATAATCCAAGTTGGAATTATTCCGCCTTTATTTCACCTGCTTTACCAAGTTGTGATAGGATCAGTTACCTACTTCAACTATATTCTTACCCCGTACTGCTGCTGAGTTGCCCCCGTACCTTTCTAGACCAGGCATTTTCATCAGGCAGTTCTCTCCTATATCGATTCCATCCTACTTAGCCTCGTAGTTCAGAAGACCATGAGATTTATTGGAGTGTTTGGTGGGGCAGGGAAAGGAGTGAGGCCATGTGGGACAAGTCAGGGAGGGGTTAGGCAAGGTAAACAGTCCTTTGAGTGAGGTAGGGAAGAGAGTGGAAAGAGTAAGGCAAGCTACAAGGTACTTTGGGTGAGGCAGGGAGGGGAGCTGAAGGGTTAGAAAAAGGTGACTCGTGGTTTGAGTGGGGCAGGGGAGAGGGGAATGAATGATGGGTGATGCAATGTGAGGAACGTTCTTCTTGAGACGCAACGTGAGGAATATTTTCTGTGATATTTGGTTTCACCGTCAGGCACATTGCGTAGGTGCCAGGTAGAATACATGTTGTCTGTTTCGCCAGGTGCGCACCGTCGACCACGTGCTGCCATTCCGCAGGTCAAACTTCGCCAATACCTTCTCGGCGAAGTTTCGCACACCTCCTCAGAGTTTCGCACACCTCTGCAAGTTTGGTCGATCTTTTGGACACCGCTCGGTTGAACAGCGTTCGCCGAGCAGCGCTCATCGACCCGAACTCTTCGACCAGATTTCTTCGACCAGGATCGTCGACCAGCGCTCTTTGACGGGAGCTCTTCGCGCAGAGATCGTCGACCAGACGCAGAGCTCGTTGACCGGATTCTGTCGAGCACAGCCTGCTCGATCGCAACTTCCGTCGAACTGCAGAAGCCCATTTTGTCGACCAATCCGTCGCGAACTTCTCGTCGACAATGAGATCGGCTGCGCCCAAGCGAGGGCGGGGCCTTTCTCCCACAGACTATAGCATATAAGTTTGACAACATGCGTCGTTGTTTAGTCACGGTTCACATTTAAGCCAGTCTCATGAGTGTCCTCAGTTCGATGTGATTCTTGCGTTCACAGGCTGCTTCATATGGTTACACTAGGTTTTAGTATCTTGCCTGGCCGAAACACATATCATGTATAGTCTGGCCCCAGATAGTAGCGCATATGCGCTTATAATACACTCATTTTTTTAAGGGGGGTCTTGTAATTGAGTAACGGCCATAAGTCACACCAAAATCTATTTCAGTCTCGTAAATTCTAACGAATCGAAATCCTACAGGTTCCTGAATCAGAATCGCGCGAGGGCATTCTCTGACTGTGCACAGAGCTTTGGCACGTCACTTCACAGGCGTGACGGCTCATTCTAACTGGACGCGTGTCAAATGTTATGTCTGCTACAGTTGGTTTAGGCTGTAGTGGGGTAGTTACTATGGGGTACAGTAAGTTTAGGGTTTCCTACTTGTACCCACCTCTTTCCTAGTGCAAACAATCTTGTTCATTCTGACATGGTATTACGAGCCTAGGTTAGGAACCTAGGACCGCTTAGTCCTAAGGGCCCACCGTTCTGCTAGAAGCGCCCTCGAGCGCCCTACCACTTTCGCGCCCTCGTGTGCCTCTCTGCTAGTGCGCCCTCGCGCGCCTCTCTCTCTCACGCTGCCCGTGCGCAGCTCGCTAGCCGCCCGCGCGCGGCCCGTATTTAGTGCGTGCAGCCCGCTAGCCGCCCGCGCGCGGCCCGTTTCTAGCGCGCGTAGGCCGTTAACCGCCCACGCACGACCAGCACCGCCCGCGCGCAGCCTGCGCCGTCCTCGTGCGGCCCCGCGCGCAGCCCGCGCGTCGCAGCTGCTTGCGCACCGGCCGCTGCAGCCAGCGCCTAGCTCGCTGCCCGCGCGCGACTGCAGCCCACGCGCAGCCGCGGCCCGTACGCAACAGCAGCCCACGCGCAGGCCCACCGTAGCGCCGCCCTGCCCGTCCGAGCCGCGCCGCATAGCCCTGTCCGAGCCGTGCCGCGCCGCCCTGCCCGAGCCGCGCCGAGCCGCCCTGCCCGAACCGTGCCGCGCCGCCCTGTCCGAGCCGCGCTGCCCTACTGCTACTGCTGTTCCGCCCGCTCCTACTGCTTCTGTTCCTACTGCTACTGCTGCTACTGCTACTGCTGCCACTATGGCTAGTCCCACCGTCCTCTCTTTCGATGCTGAGGGCCGTCCGATTCAGTTTGATGCTTGGCTCGACGACCTCCACCTGTTCCTACAGATCACTGCCAAGGACGATGTCTCACTGTATGATCACGCGTCCGGAACCGCTCTAGCACTTGTAGAGACTGCTGACAGTACAGCTCGCTCCCAGTGGCAGACTCGTGACGCTCACGCTCGCCTAGCCATTTGCAGTCACCGGCCGTTAGATTAGCGCGCGCATTTTGGCCAGCACAAGACTGCTAAGGCACTGTACGATGCAGTAGTCGCGCGCTACTCCTCGCCTGCCTCTGCTACGATCGGCCGTCTCTCGCTACCCTATCTCTTCCCCGATTTGGCCGCCTTTCCCACAGTCGCTGACCTCATTACACACCTCCGCACTAGTGACACTCGCTACCGAGCCGCCCTTCCTGTTGAGTTCCTCGCCAAGAATCCGCCCCCGATGTACCTCGTTCTCTACCACCTAGTCACCCGTCTCCCTGACTCTCTTCGCGCAGTCAGGGACCACTTTCTCGCCCTCTGCCCCACCGAGCTCACCGTTGACCTGCTCGAGAAGCATCTGCTTGCAGCTTAGGCTAGCATAGTTGCTGTAGGTGCCTCTTGTGGCGACCCCCGCACGCCCTTCTTTGACGGGTGTTCCCCTCCCCCCCTTCTCCCCTCGGTCGCCTCTGCTGCCGCTGTCGACTACCTTGGTGCTGAGGAAGTCGGGGCTGCGTCTGCTCCTAGTGGGAGGCGCAAGGGCGGCAGGGGCAAGGGGGGCAAGGGTGGTGGCGGTGACAGCGGGGGAGGTGGAGGTGGAGGTGGAGGCGGTGGGGGCGGTGGGGGTGGTGGCGGTGGTGGGGGTGGTGGCGGGGCTGGGGGGGTCAGTGGCAGCGGCGGGGGTGGTGGCGGCAGTGGTGGTGGAGGAGGCCGGGGTGGAGGCGGTGGTGGTGGCGGCAGTGGGCGTGGTGGCGGCGGCTAGGGTGGTGGTCGGGGTGGACCAGCGCAGCGTGGAGCTTCGAGTGGTGTCCAGCGGCAGCAGCAGCGTCTCGGAGAGACCCCGTCGCCCCAGTAGCTTCGTGAGTGGTACTCTCAGCATGGGGGGTCTGGGGGTGGAGGTACCTGCACGTATGTCATCCGCACAGGTGACCGCGCTGGTCAGACGTGTGGGAGGTCCCACATGCCGCAGCACTGCTTCTCCCGTCTCGACGACGCCTGGCGTGCACAGTTCCCTGACGCCTCTGAGCTGCCCCGCTGGGCTGATCTGCTTAAAAAGAACATTGATATCTTTGCTCTTGACTTTGATGTTATCCTTGGAGCCATGTATGCATTGACTATTAGTATTGAGGGTGACTGTTACTTGTGTGTCCTGCCAGACCCAGGCATTGAGGCCAGTGAGGCTGCCGCTCTAGGTGCTAGTGCGTCTGCTGCCCCAGGTCCTGGTGAGGCTGCTGCTCTAGGTGCTGGTGTGTCTGCTGCTTCAGGTGCTCGTGAGTCTGCGCCTTCAGGTACTACGTCTACTGAGGCACTGCACACCTTCACACTGGACTCAGGTGCTTCCCGCTGTTTCTTTCGCGACCGCACTGCCCTAGCGCAGCTCCCTAGGCCTGTTGCTGTCTCCCTGGCTGACCCCTCCGGGGGTCCGGTCCTTGCGACCTCCACCACTGCCCTCCCTTGTCCAGCTGTCCCGTCCGGCACACTGTCGGGTCTTTACCTCCCCTCGTTCTCTACGAACTTGGTGGCGGGTTCCGCGCTCCAGGACGCGGGTGTTCACCAGTTCACCCCTGCCTACGAGCGTGTGACACACTGCACGTGTGCTCAGACGGGTCGTCACCTGGCTACCTTCACCCGGCAGCCGGGGTCGGACCTGTACACATTGACCACAGAGTCCCCTCAGGTAGCTGCGTCTGCGTCTGCGTCAGGTCAGTTGTCCGCCCCCTGCTCGTGTCGCACCCTGTCGCACCGGACGGTCCTCTGGCACCACCGCCTTGGTCACCCTTCGATGCAGCGCCTTCGTGGCATGCACTCCCGTTTCCTTGTCTCTGGTCTCCCCAGGTCACTGCCTCCCCTGCCACCGTCCCCTGCCTTCCCTGTGTCGAGGGGCGGCAGCGTGCCACCCCTCACTCCTCTGAGTTCCCCCCGACGGAGGCTCCTCTTCAGACCCTTCACATGGACGTGTGGGGCCCAGCCCTCGTCCATGGACAGGGCGGAGAGCGCTACTTCCTGCTGGTAGTTGACGACTACACGCGTTACACCACAGTCTTCCCCTTGCACACCAAGGGAGAGGTCCCTGATGTCTTGATCCCTTGGATCCGCGCTACCCGTCTCTAGCTGGAGAGGCGCTTTCGCACGGACCTTCCCGTCCTGCGACTGCACTCTGACAGAGGTGGTGAGTTTTCTTCCGGCCTCTTGAGAGCTTTCTGTCAGGGGGAGGGCATTGAGTAGAAGATCACGCTTCCGGCCTCTCCGCAGTAGAATGGGGTTGCTGAGCGCCGCATTGGCTTGGTCATGGAGGTCGCTTGTACCTCCTTGATCCATGCGGCTGCCCCCCATTTTCTGTGGCCGTTTGCGGTCCGGTACGCCGCGCATCAGCTCAACCTCTGGCCCCGTGTCTCCGTTCCGGAGACCTCGCCGACACTGTGTTGGATGGGAGAGGTTGGCGATGCGTCTGTGTTCCGGATCTGGGGATCTCGTGCCTTTGTCCGGGATACGTCCGCGGACAAGCTCTGCTCCCGCGCCGTTCCTTGTGTCTTCCTGGGCTTTGTCCCTGACGCGCCTGGCTGGCAGTTTTACCACCCCACCTCGCGCTGTGTCTTCCCCTCTCAGGACATCACGTTTGACGAGTCGGTCCCCTTCTACCGTCTCTTCCCCTACCGCACTGCCCCGCTCCCCCCTCGGCCGCTCTTCCTCACGCCAGGTGCTGCTTCGGTAGACCCCCTGCCTCCCCAGGGTCCTGCTCCCTCAGGTGTTTCCCAGGTAGACCTGGTCGAGCCTGTCAAGGTAGCTGTCGACTCTGGTCCTGCGCGAGGTACTGAGCCTGAGCGTGCTGAGCCTGGTGGTGCTGGGTCTGGGGGTACTGGGACTGGGGGTGCTGAGCCTGGGGGTGCGGAGACTGGGGGTGCTGAGCCTGGGGGTGCGGAGACTGGGGGTGCTGAGCCTGGGGGTGCTGTGTCTTGGGGTGCTGAGCCTGGAGGTCCTGAGCCTGGGGGTGCTGCGCCTGGGGGCGCTCTCTCTTCCCAGCAGCTGCGTGAGTGGTACTCTCGGTTCTGTCGCCGCCGACGTGGTGTTGTGGGAGCTGGAGGTGCTACTGGAGCTCGAGCTGAGGGTGCTGGGCCTACTGGAGTTGGTGTGGCTGCTGACCCTGGGGTTGGCGCTGGAGGTGCTGGAGCTGCTAGGACTGGAGGTGCTATTGGAGCTGCTGGAGGTGCTACTTGTACTGGGGCTAGTGGTGCTGCAGGGGCTGGAGCTGGAGGCGCTGCCGCTCGTCCTACTGGAGGTGCTGGAGCCGACGGTGCGACTGGGGCTGATGCTCCTGGGGGTGCTAGAGTTGGCGCTATTGGAGCTGCTGGTGGTGCTGCAGGAGTTGGAGCTGCCGCTGGGGGTTCTGGTGCTGTCTCTACTGGTTCTGGGGGCACTCCACGGCCGCGGCCGTACTTCGTTCCGCTCCTTCAGCAGGTTCTTGGTCAGCCGCCTGCTACTTGTCCTGCTCCCTCCTTAAAGTGTCCTCCGCCTGTCCGGTCGCAGTCACAGTTACAGCCTACCTCGCCACTTCCTGGTCCTTCTCCCTACACTAGTCCGACAGGAGGTCTTACAGAGCGCCGTGAGCTTGAGTCTCGTCCTGTGTCGCCGGAGTCTCGTCCTGAGTCGACTGTTCGTGCTGCTCGCACTGGTCATCGTGTCCCGCGTCAGCGTCCTCCTCCTGTCCCAGGCACGCACCAGATGACGCTTCGTCCTTCCACTGCTCCACAGCGTGTCCCTCTGCCTTCTCCTCTTGCGTCCTCTCTTCCTGCCCTTGCTGACCCGGAGTCTGACTCTCTTCGTGCTGCTAGTCCTACTGTCACGCGTCTCCTGGCCACTGCTGTCACTGACCCTTCGGGAGTCCGCTGCTGCGTCTGCCTTAGTTGCTGAGCTTGTCGACTTTGCTGTTCACTGTCGTCTAGACTACGCTGCGAGTCTTGTTGCTGAGTCTAAGTCCGTCTGTCCTCCGTCCGTCGGGGGTGAGTGTGCTCTTGGCATGGACGTCCTTGAGGACACGCAGGAGGAGTTTGAGTGCTTTGCTGCTGCTGTACCTCATCTCGTGTCCATGCTGATTGCACCTGAGGGAGACCCGGATGCACCAGACATCCCGACCCCGCGCTCTTACGCTGAGGCGATCGCGGGTGAGTACTCCTCTCAGTGGCAGACAGCCATGGACGCAGAGATGGCATCCTGGAAGTCCACTGGCACTTACGTCGTCGAGGTTCCCCCTCCTGGGGCGAACATCGTCAGTGGCATGTGGATTCTCAAGGTGAAGCGGCCGCCAGGTTCTCCGCCTGTCTTCAAGGCTCGTTACGTTGCTCGAGGCTTCAATCAGCGAGAGGGAGTAGACTTCTTCCAGATCTTCTCCCCCACCCCAAAGATGACCACTCTTCGGGTGCTACTGCACGTTGCCGCTCAGCGTGACTACGAGCTTCACTCTCTTGACTTCAGCACAGCGTTCTTACAGGGCAGCCTGCACGAAAAGATCTGGCTGCGCCGCCCTCCTGGCTTCACTGGGTCGTTCCCTCCTGGTACCCAGTGGAGCCTCCGGCGGCCGTTCTACGCGCCAGGCGCCACGTGAGTGGCACGACACACTGAGGACTACACTTGCGGCTCTTGGGTTCGCGCCTTCTACTGCTGACCCGTTGCTGTTTCTGCGCACCGACACTTCGCTGCCGCCGTTCTACATCTTCGTGTACGTCGACGACTTGGTCTTTGCCACTGCTGACACTGAGGCTCTCGCTCTAGTGAAGTCGGAACTGCAGAAGAGACACATGTGCACAGACCTGGGTGAACTGCGCAGCTACCTTGGCTTGCAGATCACCCGGGACAGAGCACGCCGCACCATCACACTGACTCAGTCACACATGGTGCAGTAGGTCCATCAGCGCTTCGGCTTCACCTGGTCCTCGGCACAGCCGACTCTTCTGGCTACAGGTCACTCGCTCTTAGCTCCACCTTCAGACGAGTCCGTAGAGCCGAGTGGTCGTTACCCAGAGCTAGTTGGCTGCCTCATGTACCTGATGACTTGCACTCGTCCTGACCTCGCGTACCCTCTTGGCCTTCTGGCTCGCTACGTGGCTCCTGGTCGGCACCGAAAGGTGCACATGGATGCTGCTAAGCGGTTACTGAGCTACTTGTGCAGTACATCAGGCATGGGGCTCATGCTAGGAGGGAGGAGCTCAGTTGTTCTCACTGGGCACTCAGACGCTTCTTGGGTTGACGACTAGGCTACACAGCGGTCGTCACAGGGTTACACCTTCAGCCTTGGATCTGGTTCTGTTTCTTGGCGTTCTACACGGTCGTCTTCAATTCTCAGCTCCAGTTGTGAGGTTGAGATCTGCAGACGCCGTCGGGATCGGGGTCGGGACGTTGGTGTGTGGCAGTTCCTGCAGGCGCCGTCGGGATCGGGGTCGTGCAGCGCGAGCTGGCGGGGGTGTGAGTGATGTGGCATCCAGGGGCGCCCATCAGGGTGCTTCCAATCGCGGCGATGAATGTGTTCGAAGCGCAGGGGGACGAGGTCAATCAATTCCTGCGAATCGCTGCTGCAGTCGGGAATGTCGAAGTCGAGAACGTATACGCCGTTCTCGGCGCGCGCCCGTCCGATCTGCTTGCGCTTCTTGTTCGGCATCGTGAAGTGGAGCAGGATGTCGCGCGTCTCAGGGTCGGTGCTGAGGATGACTCCGCAATCCAGGAGTTGCGCCGCCGAGAGTAAATTAAAGCGCAGGTTCTGCACAATCAACACGTCGTTAAGTGTGATGTGCGTTCGGCTCCCTCGTGCCTTGAGCACCACGATACCTTGCGCGCTTGCGCGCAGCCGCGTGTTGTTCGCCACTGTGACGTAAGTGACGACGGGAGTGGGGACGGCGTTGGATATGTAACGCTCGGAGCCCACCATATGCTGCCCACAGCAGCTGTCCAGGTACCAGTTGTTGTAGCGCCTGTTGTCGTTTCGCGCGAGCAGCGCCAGTCGCGGAGTGACGATGTGTGGAGTGTCCACCTTCAGAAACTGTTCGCGCGTGATCCAATCGATCGGTGCCGGCCGCATGTCAGGTACGTGCGGAGGGCTCTCAAGCAGCGGGACTGGTAGATTCCAGTCCTGGTTGTCGTCGTCGATGTAGTCGTGATGCGTGCTAAATGGATTGTTGTTCGGAGATGCCTCGATTGGGTCGGGCGCCGGCTCAGGTGAGAGTGAGCGTGCGCGCGGGCGACGAGAGCCGCTCGTCATGGTTATGTTCCCCATGACATTGCGGACGGGGGCAGCTTGTGGTGGCTGCTGCTGCTGCTGAGTTGTTGGATTCAGGTTGCGCGGTGGGGGTTGAGACCCCTGGGCGGGACGCGTGTCGTTTCTTGCGTCTTGTCGGCCGGACCAAGTGCTCGGATTGGTCTGGCGAGGGCGAGATCGATGCTTGCATCGATCCGCCAGGTGCCCGAAATTTCTGCAGATCTTGCAGTAGAGGCGCCGTGGTCGTCGCTCTTCCGTGTTGTCTGCGTAGAATGCGAGACGTTCTCTCTCTCGTCGTGGCGCTGGTCGCTGCTGGTCCATATCCCGTTGTTCGACGAGGAGGGCGGCGCAAAGGGCGGCCTCCGAGATGACCCCCTGCTGTCGGAGAAGCGCCTTGCAGGGCCGCCACTCTGGGCCGAGCCCTTGGAGCACGATGTTCACGAAGATCTCCTCAGAGATCGAGCTCCCCAATTTCGCGATCTGATCGCGTAGACTCCGACAGCGATTCAGGTAACTGTTGGCTTTCTCTCCTGGTGCCATCCTTGTTTCCAGTAACTCCTGGAGGAGGCGGCTCGACGACACTGAGTCCTTGGGTTGGTATACGCCATTCAGGTGGCGCCAGGCGTTGAGGGCTGGAGCAGGGGAGGTCTTGTATGAGCGAATGCTCAATTGCTCCGTCGGCGACATGTTCCGCAGAAGAACCCTATACGACATCAGGGACTCGTTGTAGTACTTGGTTTTTGCGTCGTCAGTTTCTTCCGTAGGCCCCGAGTAGCTTCCGTCGAAATAATGATAAATCTGCGCGTTTTGCAGTAGCAGCTCCAGCGCAAAGCTCCAGGTATAGAAGTCTCTGCCGTCAAAGCACGCACTTGTCTTTATTTTTGATATGCTCAAAAACCTTGATTGCGCAGAGAGAATTGCTTCATCGCTGGGACAGGAAGACTTGGGGGTTGAGCCGTTCGTATCGAGAGAGAAGCCTTGCGGGGCAGAGTTCTGGCCGTTTGAGGCCGGTTGAGTGGGTTGGGAAGAGGTTCCCGCATCGCCATTCCGCAATGTCTGGAGCCCTTGCTCCAGGCTCGTGAGTCGCCGAAGCAGTTGTGCGAGGACGGCGGAAGGAATCGTCGTCGTTTCCTCGTTTGTCGCAGCCGGGTTGGGCTGCGCTTCAACCGTCAGATTCGTCTGACCTCCAGATCCTCCGGCCATTCTTACACGTGATCGTGTGCCGGACGCCACTTTCCGAATGTCGCAGATTTCGGAGATGGCGGTGCGAAGGATTCCTGAGTCGCTCTCATACCATGCTAAAATCAGAAAGTGATTGTAACCAGGATCACCTCAGGAAGGTTCGCACGCAGAGAAGTGATGTTGGTGGGCCCCTGACCTCAATAGCAGAGTGAATGTAAAATGCTTTGAGATAATAAACACGTGCAGTACAAGGAATATAAATATGAGTACAGGGGAATTCGAAACGACCTAACTAGCCATGTACTCTAAGGGGTACATTCCCTTATTGCATCGAAATCCAACCGTGCGACTCCGAGTGGTTACGTAACTGTTCGGGCAGAATCCTCGCCACTGCTGCTGCCTGATGCTGTCTGCCAGACGGTCCAGATGCTCCTCGTAACCGTCTGTCCCTTCGCCTTTCTTCTGGCTTTTCGACTTCACTCTCGATAGTGCGTGCTTCGGCTTTACTACGGTGAGGAGTGCGCAACAGTGTTTTTCATTAACTACTATTCGTAACAGATTTGACACTAACCCACTAATTTCTCCATGCACATAGTGAGTCATGACAGTACAAACCCTGGGGCTGCTTGTTCAGGCGGCGTGTGTGTGTGCGCTTACTATAAGTGACTATATTTACTAATGAATCATGAATAGGTTTGCTGTACCGTATGGCCCCGCCCCGGATATAAGCGCTGGCCTATGTTAGGCGCATGCCATTTTATCTCAAGAACTGCGCTTATGGCCGGAATTCAATAATAAGCGCACACTTGATGCTCCTCGTAACCGTCTGTCCCTTCGCCTTTCTTCTGGCTTTTCGACTTCACTCTCGATAGTGCGTGCTTCGGCTTTACTACGGTGAGGAGTGCGCAACAGTGTTTTTCATTAACTACTATTCGTAACAGATTTGACACTAACCCACTAATTTCTCCATGCACATAGTGAGTCATGACAGTACAAACCCTGGGGCTGCTTGTTCAGGCGGCGTGTGTGTGTGCGCTTACTATAAGTGACTATATTTACTAATGAATCATGAATAGGTTTGCTGTACCGTATGGCCCCGCCCCGGATATAAGCGCTGGCCTATGTTAGGCGCATGCCATTTTATCTCAAGAACTGCGCTTATGGCCGGAATTCAATAATAAGCGCACACTTGGGAACCCTTATTGATTACAGACTTCAATTTCTTGTCACCTATTTGACGTTGCAATTTAGCACACTCTTCTTTGACTAATCCTATTGAGGAGATAGCTGGAGTGTAAGCGCTAGACATTTGTTATCATTATTGACGTCTCCGCAACTCACGGGCCTACATTTGTACCACTCCTGCAATGATTGCGAGACTTTCTGCCCACCGCGTTTCTCGCCGCGCCTCATGTCTGGCACCAGCTTGCTTCGCGCTGGTAACCAAATATCGGTCACTTTCGCGCCTCATGAAGTGCTAAGGACGTGTAACAAATGTCACACCGACCCTGTGAGCGATGTACAGGGTGTGCAGTAACTTCGTCAATTCGGGAATAGTTTCGTTTCTTTTTTCCGTCTAGTGTCTCCAGTCTCCTCACCACGATCGATATCCCTCCGATTGCCGAGGTCAGATGGCGTCAAATGACGCATCGACCATGCGATTGGAGACGCAGCCCGCAGATGCCGCGCCACCTGTGATGGGCACGATCGATCGCCGTCGATTGTGACAATTGTGACGCGTCCTAGAATGAAGTTGGGCTGTGAATTCAACACTTAGGGCTAGCCCATGGCGTGAGTGACAAGGAACGACGGCAAACTTCCAGACACGCTCCAGTGCCTATCACCAAGTAACGCGCTTCGACCAATCATCCCGTTTCCAGCGGCAGATTTCGCGTCGCGCCAATAGCCTCTAGCAACGAATAATCGCATCGACCGCACCCAACCTATAGTAAACCAGCCCCAGCTCGCGGCACTATTTAGCTCCGCACAATTCATTTGCGAGGCCACTCCATCTGCTTCCTTCGAATCCAATCCGGTGGTTGCTTACAATGGCCGTGCTTCGCGTTTTCTTACTGGTGCTCTCTGTGCTCATTGCCGCCGCGCATGTGGTCTCCGCTACAGCGCCGATATTCGAATCTGATCCTGCGCGGGATGTTGGCGTCTTGGCGGCGGACGACCTGTCCTCCCCAGTGGCAGTCAAAGATGCGTCCATCTTACCACTGATGCAGGAGATCCGACGGATGCTCAAGGGGAAGGCGGTCAAGGTGAAGATCGGGCCGAGTGAAATGAAAGCCATCGCTGAGGTTGGAAAGGAGCTTGCGAAGTATTCTAAGAAGGAATGGGATAGGATGGTGAAAGACAAAAAGAAGCAAGCGGAAAAGCTGGAGAAAGGGTGGGAGGATACCAAGAAGGCAGCGAATGAGGTGAAGCAGGGGTTTGAGAAGGTTGGGGAAGGTGCCAGGAAGGCAGCGGACGACGTGAAGCAAGGGTTCGAGAAGGCCACAAACTTCTTTGGAAATCTCGGACGCAAGTAGAGCAGGGCAGTGGTTGATAACCAAGGAAGGTATTGTTGCTGTTTGCATGTGCTCGGGGTGCTGTTTGGCGTTGGGTGGTTGACTTGTATGGGAACAATGTGTGCTTAGAAAGGGGGAAGGGTGGTAGTTCTTTCACGACTGAAAATAATTGGACTATATGGGCATTATGGAGCTCGGCTGCTTGAGAATCAAATCGCTTGGATCATAGCATAATAATCCAAGTTGGAATTATTCCGCCTTTATTTCACCTGCTTTAACAAGTTGTGATAGGATCAGTTACCTACTTCAACTATATTCTTACCCCGTACTGCTGCTGAGTTGCCCCCGTACCTTTCTAGACCAGGCATTTTCATCAGGCAGTTCTCTCCTATATCGATTCCATCCTACTTAGCCTCGTAGTTCAGAAGACCATGAGATTTATTGGAGTGTTTGGTGGGGCAGGGAAAGGAGTGAGGCCATGTGGGACAAGTCAGGGAGGGGTTAGGCAAGGTAAACAGTCCTTTGAGTGAGGTAGGGAAGAGAGTGGAAAGAGTAAGGCAAGCTACAAGGTACTTTGGGTGAGGCAGGGAGGGGAGCTGAAGGGTTAGAAAAAGGTGACTCGTGGTTTGAGTGGGGCAGGGGAGAGGGGAATGAATGATGGGTGATGCAATGTGAGGAACGTTCTTCTTGAGACGCAACGTGAGGAATATTTTCTGTGATATTTGGTTTCACCGTCAGGCACATTGCGTAGGTGCCAGGTAGAATACGTGTTGTCTGTTTCGCCAGGTGCGCACCGTCGACCACGTGCTGCCATTCCGCAGGTCAAACTTCGCCAATACCTTCTCGGCGAAGTTTCGCACACCTCCTCAGAGTTTCGCACACCTCTGCAAGTTTGGTCGATCTTTTGGACACCGCTCGGTTGAACAGCGTTCGCCGAGCAGCGCTCATCGACCCGAACTCTTCGACCAGAGATCTTCGACCAGGATCGTCGACCAGCGCTCTTTGACGGGAGCTGACCAGACGCAGAGCTCGTTGACCGGATTCTGTCGAGCACAGCCTGCTCGACCGCAACTTCCGTCGAACTGCAGAAGCCCATTTTGTCGACCAATCCGTCGCGAACTTCTCGTCGACAACGAGATCGGCTGCGCCCAAGCGAGGGCGGGGCCTTTCTCCCACAGACTATAGCATATAAGTTTGACAACATGCGTCGTTGTTTAGTCACGGTTCACATTTAAGCCAGTCTCATGAGTGTCCTCAGTTCGATGTGATTCTTGCGTTCACAGGCTGCTTCATATGGTTATACTAGGTTTTAGTATCTTGCCTCGCCGAAACACATATCATGTATAGTCTGGCCCCAGATAGTAGCGCATATGCGCTTATAATACACTCATTTTTTTAAGGGGGGTCTTGTAATTGAGTAACGGCCATAAGCGCCGGTGCTTATATAAAAAGAAATACAATTTAAACACACCAAAATCTATTTCAGTCTCGTAAATTCTAACGAATCGAAATCCTACAGGTTCCTGAATCAGAATCGCGCGAGGGCATTCTCTGACTGTGCACAGAGCTTTGGCACGTCACTTCACAGGCGTGACGGCTCATTCTGACTGGACGCGTGTCAAATGTTATATCTGCTACAGTTGGTTTAGGCTGTAGTGGGGTAGTTACTATGGGGTACAGTAAGTTTAGGGTTTCCTACTTGTACCCACCTCTTTCCTAGTGCAAACAATCTTGTTCATTCTGACATGGTATTACGAGCCTAGGTTAGGAACCTAGGACCGCTTGGTCCTAAGGGCCCACCGTTCTGCTAGAAGCGCCCTCGTGCGCCTCTCTGCTAGTGCGCCCTCGCGCGCCTCTCTCTCTCACGCTGCCCGTGCGCAGCTCGCTAGCCGCCCGCGCGCGGCCCGTTTTTAGCGCGTGCAGCCCGCTATCCGCCCGCGCGCGGCCCGTTTCTAGCGCGCGTAGGCCGTTAACCGCCCACGCACGACCAGCACCGCCCGCGCGCAGCCTGCGCCGTCCTCGTGCGGCCCCGCGCGCAGCCCGCGCGTCGCAGCTGCTTGCGCACCGGCCGCTGCAGCCAGCGCGTAGCTCGCTGCCCGCGCGCGACTGCAGCCCACGCGCAGCCGCGGCCCGTACGCAACAGCAGCCCACGCGCAGGCCCACCGTAGCGCCGCCCTACCCGTCCGAGCCGCGCCGCATAGCCCTGTCCGAGCCGCGCCGCGCCGCCCTGCCCGAGCCGCGCCGAGCCGCCCTGCCCGAACCGTGCCGCGCCGCCCTGTCCGAGCCGCGCTGCCCTACTGCTACTGCTGTTCCGCCCGCTCCTACTGCTTCTGTTCCTACTGCTACTGCTGCTACTGCTACTGCTGCCACTATGGCTAGTCCCACCGTCCTCTCTTTCGATGCTGAGGGCCGTCCAATTCAGTTTGATGCTTGGCTCGACGACCTCCACCTGTTCCTACAGATCACTGCCAAGGACGATGTCTCACTGTATGATCACGCGTCCGGAACCGCTCTAGCACTTGTAGAGACTGCTGACAGTACAGCTCGCTCCCAGTGGCAGACTCGTGACGCTCACGCTCGCCTAGCCATTTGCAGTCACCGGCCGTTAGATTAGCGCACGCATTTTGGCCAGCACAAGACTGCTAAGGCACTGTACGATGCAGTAGTCGCGCGCTACTCCTCGCCTGCCTCTGCTACGATCGGCCGTCTCTCGCTGCCCTATCTCTTCCCCGATTTGGCCGCCTTTCCCACAGTCGCTGACCTCATTACACACCTCCGCACTAGTGACACTCGCTACCGAGCCGCCCTTCCTGCTGAGTTCCTCACCAAGAATCCGCCCCCGATGTACCTCGTTCTCTACCACCTAGTCACCCGTCTCCCTGACTCTCTTCGCGCAGTCAGGGACCACTTTCTCGCCCTCTTCCCCACCGAGCTCACCGTTGACCTGCTCGAGAAGCATCTGCTTGCAGCTGAGGCTAGCATAGTTGCTGTAGGTGCCTCTTGTGGCGACCCCCGCACGCCCTTCTTTGACGGGTGTTCCCCTCCCCCCCTTCTCCCCTCGGTCGCCTCTTCTGCCGCTGTCGACTACCTTGGTGCTGAGGAAGTCGGGGCAGCGTCTGCTCCTAGTGGGAGGCGCAAGGGCGGCAGGGGCAAGGGGGGCAAGGGTGGTGGCGGTGACAGCGGGGGAGGTGGAGGTGGAGGTGGAGGCGGTGGGGGCGGTGGGGGTGGTGGCGGTGGTGGGGGTGGTGGCGGGGCTGGGGGGGTCAGTGGCAGCGGCGGGGGTGGTGGCGGCAGTGGTGGTGGAGGAGGCCGGGGTGGAGGCGGTGGTGGTGGCGGCAGTGGGCGTGGTGGCGGCGGCTGGGGTGGTGGTCGGGGTGGACCAGCGCAGCGTGGAGCTTCGGGTGGTGTCCAGCGGCAGCAGCAGCGTCTCGGAGAGACCCCGTCGCCCCAGTAGCTTCGTGAGTGGTACTCTCAGCATGGGGGGTCTGGGGGTGGAGGTACCTGCACGTATGTCATCCGCACAGGTGACCGCGCTGGTCAGACGTGTGGGAGGTCCCACATGCCGCAGCACTGCTTCTCCCGTCTCGACGACGCCTGGCGTGCACAGTTCCCTGACGCCTCTGAGCTGCCCCGCTGGGCTGATCTGCTTAAAAAGAACATTGATATCTTTGCTCTTGACTTTGATGTTATCCTTGGAGCCATGTATGCATTGACTATTAGTATTGAGGGTGACTGTTACTTGTGTGTCCTGCCAGACCCAGGCATTGAGGCCAGTGAGGCTGCCGCTCTAGGTGCTAGTGCGTCTGCTGCCCCAGGTCCTGGTGAGGCTGCTGCTCTAGGTGCTGGTGTGTCTGCTGCTTCAGGTGCTCGTGAGTCTGCGCCTTCAGGTACTACGTCTACTGAGGCACTGCACACCTTCACACTGGACTCAGGTGCTTCCCGCTGTTTCTTTCGCGACCGCACTGCCCTAGCGTAGCTCCCTAGGCCTGTTGCTGTCTCCCTGGCTGACCCCTCCGGGGGTCCGGTCCTTGCGACCTCCACCACTGCCCTCCCTTGTCCAGCTGTGCCGTCCGGCACACTGTCGGGTCTTTACCTCCCGTCGTTCTCTACGAACTTGGTGGCGGGTTCCGCGCTCCAGGACGCGGGTGTTCACCAGTTCACCCCTGCCTACGAGCGTGTGACACACTGCACGTGTGCTCAGACGGGTCGTCACCTGGCTACCTTCACCCGGCAGCCGGGGTCGGACCTGTAGACATTGACCACAGAGTCCCCTCAGGTAGCTGCGTCTGCATCTGCGTCAGGTCAGTTGTCCGCCCCCTGCTCGTGTCGCACCCTGTCGCACCGGACGGTCCTCTGGCACCACCGCCTTGGTCACCCTTCGATGCAGCGCCTTCGTGGCATGCACTCCCGTTTCCTTGTCTCTGGTCTCCCCAGGTCACTGCCTCCCCTGCCACCGTCCCCTGCCTTCCCTGTGTCGAGGGGCGGCAGCGTGCCACCCCTCACTCCTCTGAGTTCCCCCCGACGGAGGCTCCTCTTCAGACCCTTCACATGGACGTGTGGGGCCCAGCCCGCGTCCATGGACAGGGCGGAGAGCGCTACTTCCTGCTGGTAGTTGACGACTACACGCGTTATACCACAGTCTTCCCCTTGCACACCAAGGGAGAGGTCCCTGATGTCTTGATCCCTTGGATCCGCGCTACCCGTCTCTAGCTGGAGAGGCGCTTTCGCACGGACCTTCCCGTCCTGCGACTGCACTCTGACAGAGGTGGTGAGTTTTCTTCCGGCCTCTTGAGAGCTTTCTGTCAGGGGGAGGGCATTGAGTAGAAGTTCACGCTTCCGGCCTCTCCGCAGCAGAATGGGGTTGCTGAGCGCCGCATTGGCTTGGTCATGGAGGTCGCTTGTACCTCCTTGATCCATGCGGCTGCCCCCCATTTTCTGTGGCCGTTTGCGGTCCGGTACGCCGCGCATCAGCTCAACCTCTGGCCCCGTGTCTCCGTTCCGGAGACCTCGCCGACACTGTGTTGGACGGGAGAGGTTGGCGATGCGTCTGTGTTCCGGATCTGGGGATCTCGTGCCTTTGTCCGGGATACGTCCGCGGACAAGCTCTGCTCCCGCGCCGTTCCTTGTGTCTTCCTGGGCTTTGTCCCTGACGCGCCTGGCTGGCAGTTTTACCACCCCACCTCGCGCTGTGTCTTCCCCTCTCAGGACGTCACGTTTGACGAGTCGGTCCCCTTCTACCGTCTCTTCCCCTACCGCACTGCCCCGCTCCCCCCTCGGCCGCTCTTCCTCACGCCAGGTGCTGCTTCGGTAGACCCCCTACCTCCCCAGGGTCCTGCTCCCTCAGGTGTTTCCCAGGTAGACCCGGTCGAGCCTGTCGAGGTAGCTGTCGACTCTGGTCCTGCGCGAGGTACTGAGCCTGAGCGTGCTGAGCCTGGTGGTGCTGGGTCTGGGGGTACTGGGACTGGGGGTGCTGAGCCAGGGGGTGCGGAGACTGGGGGTGCTGAGCCTGGGGGTGCGGAGACTGGGGGTGCTGAGCCTGGGGGTGCTGTGTCTTGGGGTGCTGAGCTTGGAGGTCCTGAGCCTGGGGGTGCTGTGCCTGGGGGCGCTCTCTCTTCCCAGCAGCTGCGTGAGTGGTACTCTCGGTTCTGTCGCCACCGACGTGGTGTTGTGGGAGCTGGAGGTGCTACTGGAGCTGGAGCTGAGGGTGCTGGGCCTACTGGAGTTGGTGTGGCTGCTGACCCTGGGGTTGGCGCTGGAGGTGCTGGAGCTGCTAGGACTGGAGGTGCTATTGGAGCTGCTGGAGGTGCTACTTGTACTGGGGCTAGTGGTGCTGCAGGGGCTGGAGCTGGAGGCGCTGCCGCTCGTCCTACTGGAGGTGCTGGAGCCGACGGTGCGACTGGGGCTGATGCTCCTGGGGGTGCTGGAGTTGGCGCTATTGGAGCTGCTGGTGGTGCTGCAGGAGTTGGAGCTGCCGCTGGGGGTTCTGGTGCTGTCTCTACTGGTTCTGGGGGCACTCCACGGCCGCGGCCGTACTTCGTTCCGCTCCTTCAGCAGGTTCTTGGTCAGCCGCCTGCTACTTGTCCTGCTCCCTCCTTAAAGTGTCCTCCGCCTGTCCGGTCGCAGTCACAGTTACAGCCTACCTCGCCACTCCCTGGTCCTTCTCCCTACACTGGTCCGACAGGAGGTCTTACAGAGCGTCGTGAGCTTGAGTCTCGTCCTGTGTCGCCGGAGTCTCGTCCTGAGTCGACTGTTCGTGCTGCTCGCACTGGTCATCGTGTCCCGCGTCAGCGTCCTCCTCCTGTCCCAGGCACGCACCAGATGACGCTTCGTCCTTCCACTGCTCCACAACGTGTCCCTCTGCCTTCTCCTCCTGCGTCCTCTCTTCCTGCCCTTGCTGACCCGGAGTCTGACTCTCTTCGTGCTGCTAGTCCTACTGTCACGCGTCTCCTGGCCACTGCTGTCACTGACCCTTCGGGAGTCCGCTGCTGCGTCTGCCTTAGTTGCTAAGCTTGTCGACTTTGCTGTTCACTATCGTCTAGACTACGCTGCGAGTCTTGTTGCTGAGTCTAAGTCTGTCTGTCCTCCGTCCGTCGAGGGTGAGTGTGCTCGTGGCATGGAGGTCCTTGAGGACACGCAGGAGGAGTTTGAGTGCTTTGCTGCTGCTGTACCTCATCTCGTGTCCATGCTGATTGCACCTGAGGGAGACCCGGATGCACCAGACATCCCGACCCCGCGCTCTTACGCTGAGGCGATCGCGGGTGAGTACTCCTCTCAGTGGCAGACAGCCATGGACGCAGAGATGGCATCCTGGAAGTCCACTGGCACTTACGTCGTCGAGGTTCCCCCTCCTGGGGCGAACATCGTCAGTGGCATGTGGATTCTCAAGGTGAAGCGGCCGCCAGGTTCTCCGCCTGTCTTCAAGGCTCGTTACGTTGCTCGAGGCTTCAATCAGCGAGAGGGAGTAGACTTCTTCCAGACCTTCTCCCCCACCCCGAAGATGACCACTCTTCGGGTGCTACTGCACGTTGCCGCTCAGCGTGACTACGAGCTTCACTCTCTTGACTTCAGCACAGCGTTCTTACAGGGCAGCCTGCACGAGAAGATCTGGCTGCGCCGCCCTCCTGGCTTCACTGGGTCGTTCCCTCCTGGTACCCAGTGGAGCCTCCGGCGGCCGTTCTACGCGCCAGGCGCCACGTGAGTGGCACGACACACTGAGGACTACACTTGCGGCTCTTGGGTTCGCGCCTTCTACTGCTGACCCGTTGCTGTTTCTGCGCACCGACACTTCGCTGCCGCCGTTCTACATCCTCGTGTACGTCGACGACTTGGTCTTTGCCACTGCTGACACTGAGGCTCTCGCCCTAGTGAAGTCGGAACTGCAGAAGAGACACATGTGCACAGACCTGGGTGAACTGCGCAGCTACCTTGGCTTGCAGACCACCCGGGACAGAGCACGCCGCACCATCACACTGACTCAGTCACACATGGTGCAGCAGGTCCTTCAGCGCTTCGGCTTCACCTGGTCCTCGGCACAGCCGACTCTTCTGGCTACAGGTCACTCGCTCTTAGCTCCACCTTCGGACGAGTCCGTAGAGCCGAGTGGTCGTTACCCAGAGCTAGTTGGCTGCCTCATGTACCTGATGACTTGCACTCGTCCTGACCTCGCGTACCCTCTTGGCCTTCTGGCTCGCTACGTGGCTCCTGGTCGGCACCGAAAGGTGCACATGGATGCTGCTAAGAGGGTACTGAGCTACTTGTGCAGTACATCAGGCATGGGGCTCATGCTAGGAGGGAGGAGCTCAATTGTTCTCACTGGGCACTCAGACGCTTCTTGGGTTGACGACTAGGCTACACAGGGGTCGTCACAGGGTTACACCTTCAGCCTTGGCTCTGGTTTTGTTTCTTGGTATTCTACACGGTCGTCTTCAATTCTCAGCTCCAGTTGTGAGGCTGAGATCTACGCCACAGCCATGGCTGCACAGGTTTTACGCTGGCTCACCTACCTGCTGACCGACTTGGGAGAGCGGCCTCGTTCTCCTCCAGTACTGTACGTCGACAACAAGGCTGCCATTGCCTTGTGTAAGGAGCACAGACTGGAGCACAGAACGAAGCACATTGCTCTGCGTTACTTCCTGGCTCGAGAGTTGCAGCAGCGTGGTCAGCTTCGTCTTGCTTACGTGGCCACTCGGGCCAACACTGCTGATATATTCACCAAGGCACTTCAGTCTGGTGATCATCAGCGTTTCTGCACTTTGCTAGGGCTTGTGCCCACTTTTCCTCACTTGTTGTAGGCTTTGCTTGTACTGTGATCTATATGTATATACGTGCATGCTTGCTTTGCTAGATAGAGATCACTGTGATGTTTGTGTTGCATATATGCCTCTGCATGTGAACTGGCCTTGTGGCCCTTTGCTTGTGCTAAGTGAGTGTGGTGACGTTGTGATCCACCCTGAGCTTGCTTTGCCTTTCTTGACTGGTCTTGTGACCCCTTGTTCTCCCCCACTTTGCCTATGGGGGTGTGTCAAATGTTATATCTGCTACAGTTTGTTTAGGCTGTGGTGGGTTAGTTACTATGGGGTACAGTAAGTTTAGGGTTTCCTACTTGTACCCACCTCTTCCCTAGTGCAAACACTCTTGTTCATTCTGACAACGCGCAACCAGTGAGGCCCTCGAAAGTCAAACAAGGTGAAAATGGGTGTTGATTCGCTGCAAATTTGAAATTCGCTACCGTTTTGATAATTTCTGCAGCCACTCGCGCTTCAGCAGCAGGGCCATCGGTGTGAGAGTACGACGGCTTCTGCTAGCTATGCTTGCTTGCCTTTAGGGCGGGTCCAGCGAGTACGTTTTCCGTACATTATAGTTCATCGAGTGCGGTAATCTGTATTGCGTGACGGTTTGAAACGGTGCAATTTTAGAACCGTTGTGCACCGCTTGATATCTTTTTCAAACCACTACAAATGAACTGTATTGTATCTGTAAACATACGCGCTGGACCCGCCCTAAAGCTACAGAATGTTGTACCCCCTAAGGCTAAACCCACTGTAGCCTACAGAACAGTAACATATACAATATTTGACACACCCCCATAGGCTAAGTGGGGGAGAACAAGGGGTCACAAGACCAGTCAAGAAAGACAAAGCAAGCTCAGGGTGGATCACAACGTCACCACACACTCTGAGCACAAGCAAGAGGCCACAAGGCCAGTTCACATGCAGAGGCATATATGTAACACAAGCATCACAGTGATCTATACCTAGCAAAGCAAGCATGCAGGTATATATATATAGATCACAGTACAGGCAAAGTCTACAATAAGTGAGGAAAAGTGGGCACAAGCCCTAGTGCAGAAACGCTGATGATCACCAAACTGAAGTGCCTTGGTGAATATATCAGCAGTGTTGCCCTGAGTGGCCACGTAACGCAGACGAAGCTGACCACGCTGCTGCAACTCTCGAGCCAGAAGTAACGTAGAGCGATGTGCTTCGTTCTGTGCTCCAGTTTGTGCTCCTCACACAAGGCAATGGCAGCCTTGTTGTCGACGTACAGCACTGGAGGAGAACGAGGCCGCTCTCCCAGGTCGGTCAGCAGGTAGGTGAGCCAGCGTAACTCCTGTGCAGCCATGGCTGTGGCGTAGATCTCAGCCTCACAACTGGAGCTGAGAACTGAAGACGAACGCGTAGAACGCCACGAAACTGAGCCAGAGCCAAGGCTGAAGGTGTAACCCTGTGACGACCGCTGAGTAGCCTGGTTGTCAACCCAAGAAGCGTCTGAGTGCCCAGTGAGAACAACTGAGCTCCTCCCTCCAAGCACGAGCCCCATGCCCGATGTATACTGCACAAGTAGCGCAATACCCTCTTTGCAGCATCCCAGTGCACCTTTCGGTGCCTACCAGGAGCCACGTAGCGGGCCAGAAGGCCAAGAGGGTACGCTAGGTCAGGACGAGTCCAAGTCATCAGGTACATGAGGCAGCCAACTAGCTCTGGGTAAGGACCACTCGGCTCTACGGACTCATCCAAAGGCAGAGCTGAGAGCGAGTGACCTGTAGCCAGAGGAGTCGCCTGTGCCGAGGACCAGGTGAAGCTGAAGCGCTGAAGGACCTGCTGCACCATCTGTGACTGAGTCAGTATGATGGTGCGGCGTGCTCTGTCCCGGGTGATCTGCAAGCCAAGGTAGCTGCGTAGTTCACCCAGGTCTGTGCACGTGTGTCTCTTCTGCAGCTCCGACTTCACGTGGGCGAGAGCCTTAGTGTCAGCAATGGCAAAGACCAAGTCGTCGACGTACACGAGGATGTAGAATGGCGGCAGCGAAGTGTCGGTGCGCAGAAACAGCGACGGGTCAGCAGTAGAAGGCGCGAACCCAAGAGCCGCAAGAGTAGTCCTCAGTGTGTCGTGCCACTCACGTGGCGCGTGGCGGAGACCGTAGACCGGCCGCCGGAGGCTCCACTGGGTACCAGGAGGAAACGACCCAGTGAAGCCAGGAGGGCGGCGCAGCCAGATCTCCTCGTGCAGGCTGCCCTGCAAGAAAGCTGTGCTGAAGTCAAGAGAGTGAAGCTCGTAGTCACGCTGAGCGGCAACGTGCAGTAGCACCCGAAGAGTGGTCATCTTCGGGGTGGGGGAGAAGGTCTGGAAGAAGTCTACTCCCTCTCGCTGACTGAAGCCTCGAGCAACGTAACGAGCCTTGAAGACAGGCGGAGAACCTGGCGGCCGCTTCCCCCTGAAAATCCACATGCCACTGACGATGTTCGCCCCAGGAGGGGGAACCTCGACGACGTAAGTGCCAGTGGACTTCCAGGATGCCATCTCTGCGTCCATGGCTGACTGCCACTGAGAGGAGTACTCACCCGCGATCGCCTCAGCGTAAGAGCGCGGGGTCGGGATGTCTAGTGCATCCGGGTCTCCCTCAGGTGCAATCAGCATGGACACGAGATGAGGTACAGCAGCGGCAAAGCACTCAAAGTCCTCCTGCCTGTCCTCAAGGACGTCCGTGCCTAGAGCACACTCACCCCCGACGGACGGAGGACAGACAGACTCAGACTCAGCAACAAGACTCGCAGCGTAGTCTAGACGACAGCGAGCAGCAAAGTCGACAAGCTCAGCAACTAGGGCAGACGCAGCAGCAGACTCAAAGGAAGGGTCAGTGACAGCCGTGGCCAGGAGACGCGTGATAGTAGGACTAGCAGCACGAAGAGAGTCAGACTCCGGGTCAGCAAGGGCAGGAAGAGAGGACGCAGGAGGAGAAGGCAGAGGGACTCGCTGTGGAGCAGTGGAAAGACGAAGCGTCATCTGGTGAGTGCCTGGGACAGCAGGAGGACGCTGACGCGGGACACTACGACCAGTGCGAGCAGCACGAACAAGTGACGTAGAACGAGACTCAGGCGACACAGGACGAGACTCCGGCTCACGACGCTCCGTAAGACCTCTTGTCGGACCAGTGTAGGGAGAAGGACTAGGAAGTGACGAGGCGGGCTGTAACTGTGCCTGCGACTGGATAGGCGGATGACACTCTAAGGAGGGAGCAGGACAAGGAGGAGGAGGCTGACCAAGAACCTGCTGAAGGAGCGGAACGAAGTATGGCCGCGGTCGTGAAGCGCCCTCAGAACCAGTAGAGACCGCACCAGAACCCCCAGCAGCAGCTCCAACTCCAGCAGTACTACCAGCAGCTCTAGTAGTGCCAACTCCAGTACCCCAAGTAGCGCCAGCTCCAGCCGCACCGTTGGCTCCAGCACCTGGAGGACCAACCCCAGGGTCGTCAGCGACACCAACTCCAGTAGGCCCGGCGTCCTCAGCTCCACCCGCAGCTCCAGCAGCTCCAGCACCTGCAGCTCCAACTCCAGCACCAGCAGCACCTCCAGTAGCACCAGCTCTAGCAGAACCCCCAGTCCCAGCAGCTCCAGTACCGCCTGTACGAGCACCTCCAGGACCAGAGGCTCCAGTACCTCCAGCAGCACTAGGGCCTCCAGCGGGCGGCACCCCAGTGCCAGGAGCGCCGCTCCGGAGGCTGCAGCGCCGAGCGTACCACTCACGTAGTCGCTGTGGGGAGGGAGGCAACGGCTGCGACCCAGCACCCGCAGCACCACCAGCTCAAACTCCGGCAGAACCCCCAGCTCCAGCAGCCCCACGCTGGAGGCTGTAACGCTGAGAGTACCACTCACGCAGCTGCTGTGAAGAGGGAGCGTCACCAGGTGCAGGACGGTCAATCTCAGCTCCCCCAGGCCCAGCACCCCAGGCTCAGCACCCCCGGGCTCAGCACCCCCAGTCTCAGCACCCCCAGTCTCATCACCCCCAGGCTCAGCACCCCCAGGCTCAGCACCCCTAGGCTCAGCACCCTCAGTCTCAGTACCCCCAGGCTCAGCACCCCCAGTCTCAGTACCCCTCGCAGGACCAGAGTCGACAGCTACCTCGACAGGCTCGACCGGGTCTACCTGGGAAACACCTGAGGGAGCAGGACCCTGGGGAGGGAGGGGGTCTACCGAAGCAGCACCTGGCGTGAGGAAGAGCGGCGGGGGGGGGGGAGCGGCGCAGTGCGGTAGGAGAAGAGACGGTAAAAGGGTACCGACTCGTCAAAAGTGACGTCCTGAGAGGGGAAGACACGGCGCGAGGTGGGGTGGTAAAACTGCCAGCCAGGCGCGTAAGGGACAAAGCCTTGAAAGACGCAGGGAACGGCACGGGAGGAGAGCTTGTCCGCTGACGTATCGCGGACAAAGGCTCGACATCCCCAGACTCGGAACACCGACGCATCGCCAACCTTCCCCGTCCAACGCAGTGTGGGCGAGGTCTCCGGAGCAGAGACCCGGGGCCAGAGGTTGAGCTGATGCGCAGCGTACTGCACTGCAAACGGCCACAGGAAATGGGGGGCAGCCGCATGGATCATAGAGGTATGAGCGACCTCCATGACTAAGCCAATGCGGCGCTCAGCAATCCCATTCTGCTGTGGAGAGGCCGGCAGTGTGAACGCCTGGCGGATGCCGTGCTCTGCACAGTAGGCTGCCAAGAGGTCAGAAGAAAACTCACCACCCCTGTCAGAGTGCAGACGCAGGACTGGAAAGTCCGACTGGAACCGGTCGCGGAGCTGGAGACGAGCAGCGCGGATCCAAGGGATCAAAACATCAGGGACCTCACCCTTGGTGCGCAAGGGGAAGACCGTGGTGTAGCGCGTGTAGTCGTCGACGACTAGCAGGAAGTACCGCTCGTGGCCCTGTCCACGGACGCGGGCTGGGCCCCACACGTCCAGGTGGAGAGTCTGCAGAGGAGCCTCTGTGGGAGGGAACGAGGAGGAGTGAGGAGTGGCGCGCTGCCGCCCCTCGACACAGGGAAGACAGGGAGGAGCAGGCGAGGGTGGGAGAGGAGGGAGAACCCTGGGAAGACCAGAGACAAGGTACCGGGAGTGCATGCCACGAAGGCACTGCACTGAAGGGTGACCAAGGCGGTGGTGCCAGAGGACAGTCTGGTGCGACAGGGTGCGAGACGAGCAGGGGGCCGACAGCTGACCTGACGCAGACGCAGACGCAGCTATCTGAGGGGACTCAGTGGTCAGTGTGTACAGGTCCGACCCCGGCTGCCGAGTAAAGGTAGCCAGGTGGCGACCCGTCCGAGCACACGTACAGTGGGTCACACGCTCATAGGCAGGGGTGAACTGGTGAACACCCCCGTCCTGGAGAGTAGAGCCCGCCACCAAGTTCGTAGAGAACGAGGGGAGGTAAAGACCCGACAGGGTGCCGGCCGGAACCGCCGGACAAGGGAGGACCTGTCAAACATTATATGTTTATATTGTGTAGGCTATAGTGGGTTTAGCCTTAGGGGGTACAGCTTTGTTAGGGTTTTCCTACTTGTATCCCCCTCCTACCTAGTTTCATGCATTCTCGTTCTATTCTAGATTCTAACATGGTATCACGAGCCTAGGTTGCTACCTAGGACCGCTTTCTACTATGGGCCCACTATTCCACTAGAAGCGCCCTCGTGCGCCCTACCTTACGTGCGCCCTCGTGCGCCTTTCTCTGCTAGTGCGCCTTCGTGCGCCCTCGTGCGCCCTCGTGCGCCTTTCTCTGCTAGTGCGCCTTCGTGCGCCTTCGTGCGCCCTCGTGCGCCCTCGTGCGCCCTCGTGCGCCCTCGTGCGCCCTCGAGCGCCCTTGTGCGCCCTCGAGCCGCCCCTGCAGGTCCGTCAGGCCCCCGAGCCGCCTCTGCAGACCCGTCAGCCCCCCCCCGAGCCGCCTCTGCAGGCCCGTCAGGCCCGAGAGCCGCCCCTGCAGACTCGTCAGGCCCGCGCGCAGCCTCTGCCCGACCGCGCGCCGCCCCTGCAGGCTCTCGCCGCCCGCCGCGTCGCCCTGCCCGCGGCGTCGCCGCCTGCCCGCGGCGTCGTCACCTGCCCGCGACGTAGCCCCTGCCCGCAGCGTCGTCGCCTGCCCGCGGCGTCGTCGCCTGCCTGCGGCGTCGTCGCCTGCCCGCGACGTAGCCCCTGCCCGCGACATCGTCGCCTACCCGCGGCGTCGTCGCCTGCCCGCGGCGTCGTCGCCTGCCCGCGGCGTCGTCACCTGCTCGCCGCGTCGCCCTGCCAGCGGCGTCGCCACCTGCTCGCGGCGTCGCCCTGCTCGCGGCGTCGTCACCTGCTCGCCGCGTCGCCCTGCTCGCGGCGTCGTCACCTGCTCGCCGCGTCGCCCTGCCCGCGGCGTCGTCACCTGCCCGCCGCGTCGCCCTGCCCGCGGCGTCGCCACCTGCCCGCCGCGTCGCCCTGCTCGCCGCGTCGCCCTGACCTAATCCGCGCCTGGCCTCTGGAGCAGCCGCCCCTGCAGCAGCCGCCCCTGGCCACTGGAGCAGCCGGCACTGCAGGAGCCGCCCCTCGCCCCTGGAGCAGCCGCCCCTGCAGCAGCCGCCCCTGCCCCCTGGAGCAACCACCGCTGCAGCAGCCGCCCCTGGACCCTGGAGCAGCCGCCACTGCAGCAGCCGCCCCTGGCACCTGGAGCAGCTGCCGTCGCGGCCCGGCCTCGCCCTGCAGCAGCTGCCGCGGAGCTCCCTGCTGCGGCCCGGCCCCGCCCTGCAGTTGTAGCGGCCCCGCTGTCGCCACCGTCTTGCGCCTGCCGCGCCGACCACTGGTGAGCATTGCCCTGCCAGCACTGCTACCGCTGCTACTGCTGCTACTGCCTTTTCTACTCCCACTGCTACTGCTCCTGCTGTTACTGCTGTTACTGCCGCTACTGCTACTACTGCTGCTCCTGGCGTGGCCAGATGCAGCTCCAGGGCCGTGCGCGTGAGTCCCTCACGCCCCAGCAGCTTCGTGAGTGGTACGCTAGTTGGGGCTGTCGGGGTGGCCGTAGTGGTAGTCGCTCTGGAGTGGGTCGGTCGGGAGCTTCTGGTAGTGGACAGGTGCAGCTGCCGTGTCCTCTTTCGCCCCAGCAGCTTCGTGCGTGGTACGCTAGTTGGGGCTGTCGGGGTGGCCGTAGTGGTAGTCGCTCTGGAGTGGGTCGGTTGGGAGCTTCTGGTAGTGGACAGGTGCAGCTGCCGTGTCCTCTCTCGCCCCAGCAGCTTCGTGAGTGGTACGCCAGTTGGGGCTGTCGGGGTGGCCGTAGTGGCAGTCGCTCTGGAGTGCGTCGTTCGGGAGCTTCTGGTAGTGGACAGGTGCAGCTGCCGTGTCCTGTGAGTGAGGCTGCCGCTCTAGGTGCTAGTGCGTCTGTTGCCCTAGGTGCTGGTGAGGCTACCACTCCCGGTACTCGCGTGTCTGCTACCCCAGGTGCTGGTGAGGCTGCTGCTCTAGGTGCTCGTGAGTCTGCGCCCCCTGGTACTGAGTCGACTGAGGCACTGCACACCTTCACTCTGGACTCAGGTGCTTCTCGCTGTTTCTTTCGTGACCGCACTGCCCTTGAGCCGCTTGCTCGGCCAGTTGCTGTCTCCCTCGCTGACCCCTCTGGGGGTCCGGTCATTGCGACCTCCTCCACTGTCCTTCCTTGTCCTGCGGTCCCGTCGGGCACACTGTCAGGTCTCCACCTCCCCTCGTTCTCTACGAACTTGGTGGCGGGTTGTGCGCTCCAGGACGGGGGTGTTCACCAGTTCACCCCTGCCTACGAGCGCGTGACACACTGCACGTGTGCTCGGACGGGCCGTCACCTGGCTACCTTCACTCGGCAGCCGGGGTCGGACCTGTACACACTGACCACTGAGTCCCCTCAGGTAGCTGCGTCTGCGTCTGCGTCAGGTCAGCTGTCGGCCCCCTGCTCGTGTCGCTCTCTGGCGCACGAGACCGTCCTCTGGCACCACCGACTTGGTCACCCGTCCGTGCAGCGCCTTCGTGCCATGCACAAACGGTACCTTGTCTCTGGTCTTCCCAGGGTTCTCTCTCCCCTCCTACCCTCGCCTGCTCCTCCCTGTCTTCCCTGTGTCGAGGGGCGGCAGCGCGCCGCTCCTCACTCCTCCTCGTTTCCCCCGACGACTGCTCCCTTGCAGATGCTCCACATGGACGTGTGGGGCCCAGCCCGCGTCCGTGGTCAGGGTCAGGAGAGGTACTTCCTGATAGTTGTTGACGACTACTCGCGCTACACCACGGTCTTCCCCTTGCGCACCAAGGGTGAGGTCCCTGATGTTTTGATCCCTTGGATCAGCGCTTCTCGTCTCCAGCTCAGCGAGCGTTTCCACTCGGACTTTCCTGTCCTGCGCTTGCACTCTGACAGAGGTGGTGAGTTCTCCTCCGACCTCTTGGCAGCCTACTGTGCGGAGCACGGCATCCGCCAGTCGTTCACGCTTCCGGCCTCTCCACAGCAGAATGGGGTTGCTGAACGCCGCATTGGCTTGGTCATGGAGGTCGCTCGTACCTCCTTGATCCATGCGGCTGCCCCCCACTTTCTGTGGCCGTTTGCAGTCCGATACGCTGCGCATCAGCTCAACCTCTGGCCCCGTGTCTCCGTTCCGGAGACTTTGCCGACACTGCGTTGGACAGGAGAGGTTGGCGATGCGTCACGCTTTCGGGTCTGGGGATCTCGAGCCTTTGTTCGCGATACGTCCGCGGACAAGCTCTCCTCCCGCGCTGTTCCTTGTGTCTTCCTTGGCTTTGTCCCGGACGCGTCTGGTTGGCAGTTTTACCACCCCACCTCGCGCCGTGTCCTGCCTTCTCAGGACGTCACTTTCGACGAGTCCGTCCCCTACTACCGCCTCTTCCCCTACCGCACTGCCCCGCTTCCCCCCCCGCCTCTCTTCCTCGCGCCAGGTGCTGCTGTGATAGACCCCCTCCCCCCTCAGGGTGCCGCTCCCTCAGGTGTGTCCCAGGTAGACTCGGTTGAGCCTGTCGAGGTAGCTGTCGACTCTCGTCCTGCTAGGGGTGCTGAGCCTGAGGGTGCTGAGCCTGAGTGTGCGGAGCCTGGGGTTGCGGAGTCTGGGGGTGCTGAGCCTGGGGGTGCGGAGCCTGGGGGTGCTGAGCCTGCGGGTGCTGAGTCTGGGGGTGCTGAGTCTGGAGGTGCTGAGCCTGGGAGTGCTACACCTGGAGGAGCTCTCTCCTCACAGCAGCTGCGTGAGTGGTACTTACAGTACTGCAGCCTCAGGAGAGGTGCTTCTGGAGCCAGGAGTACTGCTGGAGCTGGTGCTAGTGCTTCCCCTCCTAGGCGGGAGCTGCCCTCTCCCCAGCGGCTCCGAGAGTGGTACGCACGGCGCTGCAGTCTTCGGAGTGGCGCTCCTAGTGTCGCGGACCCAGCTGCTGGAGGTTCTGCTGCTGGCGGTGCTTCTGGCGCTGCTGGAGGTACTGCTGGTGCTGGAGCTGCTGGTGCTGCTGACGCTACTGGAGGTGCTGCTGGTGCTGGTGGTACTGCTGGTGCTGCTGGAGCTGCTGGAGGTGCTGCTGGTGCTGGGGCTGCTGGAGCTGCTGGAGGTGCTGCTTCTTCTGGAGGTGCGGCTGGTGCTGCGGACCCGGGCGTTGGAGTTGCTGCTGGTGCTGCGGACCCTGGAGTCGGAGCTGCTGCTGGTGCTGAGGACCCTGGAGTTGGAGCTGCTGCTGGTGCTGAGGACCCTGGCGCTGGTGTCTCTGCTGGTTCTAGAGACGCTGCGCGGCCGCGGCCGTACTTCGTTCCGCTCCTTCAGCAGGTTCTTGGTCAGCCTCCTCCTCCTTGTCCTCCTCCCTCCTTAGAGTGTCCTCCGTCTGTCCAGTCGCAGTCACAGTTACCGTCTGACTCCCCTCTCCCTGGTCCTTCTCCTTACACTGGTCCGACTGGAGGTCTTACGGAGCGTCGTGAGCCTGAGTCTCGTCCTGCGTCGCCTGAGTCTCGTCGAGCGTCGCCTGTTCGTGCTGCTCACACTGGTCGTCGTGTCCCGCGTCAGCGTCCTCCTGCTGTCCCAGGCACTCACCAGATGGCGCTTCGTCCTTCCACTGCTCCTCAGCGTGTCCCTCTCCCGTCTCCTCCTGCGTCCTCTCTTCCTGCTCTTGCTGACCCTGAGTCTGACTCCCTTCGTGCTGCCAGTCCTACTGTCACGCGTCTCCTGGCTACTGTTGTCACTGACCCTTCCTTTGAGTCCACTGCTGCGTCTGCCTTAGTTGCCGAGCTTGTCGACTTTGCTGCCACTTGTCGTCTAGACTACGCCGCTAGCCTAGTTGCTGAGTCTGAGTCTGTCTGTCCTCCGTCCGTCGGGGGTGAGTGTGCTCTTGGCACGGACGTCCTTGAGGACAGGCAGGAGGAGTTTGAGTGCTTTGCCGCTGCTTTACCTCATCTCGTGTCCATGCTAGTTGCCCCTGAGGGAGACCCGGATGCACCAGACATCCCGACTCCGCGCTCTTACGCAGAGGCGATAGAGGGTCCCTACTCCTCTCAGTGGCAGACAGCCATGGACGCAGAGATGGCTTCCTGGAAGTCCACAGGCACCTACGTCGACGAGGTTCCCCCACCTGGGGCGAACATCGTCAGTGGCATGTGGATTTTCAGGGTGAAGCGGCCGCCGGGTTCTCCGCCTGTCTTCAAGGCGCGTTACGTTGCACGAGGCTTCAGTCAGCGAGAGGGAGTTGACTTCTTCCAGACCTTCTCCCCAACCCCGAAGATGACCACTCTTCGGGTTCTGCTGCACGTCGCCGCTCAGCGTGACTACGAGCTCCACTCTCTTGACTTCAGCACTGCTTTCCTACAGGGCAGCCTGCACGAGGAGATCTGGCTGCGCCGCCCACCTGGCTTCACTGGGTCGTTCCCTCCTGGTACCCAGTGGAGCCTCCGGCGGCCAGTCTACGGTCTCCGACAGGCGCCACGTGAGTGGCACGACACACTGAGGACTGTTGGTGCAACCCTACGGTTTGCACTCGGCTTGTTGTCCGTGTGCGTGAATGTGTGTGTGTATGGAATGGTATGAGGGCATGGGATAATATATATTTCATGCTTATAATTGTGTGTGAATGTTGAGTCATGATGTCGAGTGTGTGTGTCGAGTCAATAGCGAGTTATCGCTAGACGCGTGTTACGCGGTCGTTTGTGTCTCGCGCGCGGTTTCTATTTTGTCGTGCGCGGTTTCTATTTTGTCCTGTGTCGAACGTTCGGCGTGTCGCAGGTGTGTGCAGCAGACCCATCAAGAACTCAAGGATGAGTTTGTGATGAAGGGCCCGAGCCTTGGTGTCAAGCCTCAAGTGATTTCGAAGCTTGCCAAAAGGGTACACCTCAAGATATTGAAGATAGTTACATTACTTTGTGTAGTGTAACATTTCACTTGGTGTAGGCCCTAGTGAAGGGTAGTTTCGAGACCCTTCGTGGTTGGGGACAGTGTGGCACTGTTCCACATCACTGTACCTCGGCTCTTGGGGTTTGTAGGAGCTGGGAGTCATTCCGAACTCGTAACTCTTCCTATCTTGTGTTCTAAGACTATAGTGGCTGCCATAGTACCGTTCGTTCAAACCGACGCTGTGTCGTCAATTCTTTATCAAATCGTGCGATCTAAATTGCTAATTGCTAATTGCTTGATTTCCTAGGCTAGGTGCTTTCCTATATTTTATTATAGTTATAGCACCGAGCTAGGTTGGGTACACCGAATTTTGGACTTTTTGGTTGCCACCGAATTGCCTTCTACCGAATTCGGGAAGGCTCTGTTCGGGACGCTTTGCAACCCTCGGAACCTTCTCGTAACACCTGGTTACTGGGCCTTGTCGAGCCTATATATAGCCTCGTGTTGTACCCAGGTGATCATTCAAATCAAACTCTCTCTTTCTGAGCTCGATCCTAGATCCTCACACTTGGTAATCAAAGCCGTTTTACACGCGAAGTTTTTTCGACCACTAAAACCGAGTCTTCGAAAAACCGCGGGGGCGACGACTGTTAAACACCAATTTCGGGTACGTAAAACCGGTTCCGTGTTTTTCAGTCCCCCTCGATTTCGGTTTTCGAAGGCATGGAGGGTAAAGGCAACAACTACGCGATGACGAGCGACATCGCCAGCCTCCGCACCGACATGGAACAGATGCAAGCGGCGATTCGGCGAATCGAGGCCCTTCTGGCAAACCAATCCGCAGCCGCCACAGCATCAGTGAATGCAGCAGCGAACGTAGCAGCGAAAGCAGCAGCAGCGGCAGCGATACCGACATTTCATGGACCGATGGCACCACCGACGCCGAACCTCGAAGCAGCTCGCTCGAGGCTCCCCGAAGTGTTCGATCCAAGCGCGAAGGGATTGGACGTTCGACGTTTTGTGGCGACCCTCGAAATTTATTTCGAGGCCATTGGCTGTTTGACCCTGACACACGACGCAGCACGGATTCGGCTCGCAGCGACACTGTTGAGGGGACCAGCACTTGAGTGGATTTATTACACTGACGTGGCCCGCGGGGAGAAAATGTGGATGCAGTTTTGGGAGGATCTCATCGAACGCTTTGAACCAATCAATTCGACCTACATGGCACGGCAGCAGATTCACTGAAACAAGGAGTACATTAGCGTAGCACAGTACACGCAGCAGATGGAGCTAATGTTCAATCGAATCACCGACCTGACCGAGGGCCAGAAAATCCAGGCGTACACTGAGGGGTTGAAAATGGAGATTTGCCGGCAGGTTATCGCAGCAAACTACAGTAGCTACCGCGACATCGTACGGGCAGCCGAAAGGTACGATGCGTTGACGCGCGGTCAACCCGAATCACGACGCTACGGGTCAAACCGTATATTTGGCCCGGAGCGATCAGCACCCCCCATGTTCGCTGAACTGATGGATATCGACAAATTTGACGCGAAGCAGCAACCGACAAGATGCGAATTTTGCGGCGCAGCGGGGCATCAAATTTTGTCGTGCTACAAAATCAAGAACGCACGTGCGGCAATGCTGGGCGGCAACAGTGGAGCACCCCCGAAGTAAAAGAACGGGAATCGCCAATAGCCGCGGATCGACCTGGCGATCACGTAAAGATCCGAAAAGCGGGAAAGGGCGACGACGTGGCGACTTCGGAGTGGGTGAAAAAAGGAGAGAATGATGGCGCGAATCTAAAACGTCACGACCGGCCGGCATCAGGGGAAATCGTCGAGGCGAATGGAGGCTCCGCGAAAAAAGACTCTGCACCGACCGGGAAACTCCAGCCGAACACACACGAAAGTAAGAATTCGTTAAACGTATCCTATAAAGATACTCTAACGAAAAATATTGCTTCTCGTGGTTTTCAAGCCTTTGAAAAACTCAGGGTAGATTTATAAGCCAAGAAAAAGCCTTTAGAGATTATTCAGGTACCTGAGAAGTTGAGCAAAGTACTACAGAGCATAGAAAAGGGTCGTGCGTTCCGTGGAGTTAATATTCTCTCCCCGCAGCACAGTGTTAAGGCTCCCCGTTGCCCACAGGTGAAGCCTACACAGCTGCAAAGGCTTAGAGGAAAATTCAAGGCTCATGAGAAGTTGTACAAGCATCGGAAAAATCCTCCTACCCCCCAGGTGAAGTTGGAAAGTGCTTAGTCACGTATAGGAAATAGGGATGGTATTCATTTTGATGTACCCTATGATCCTATCAATGAGACCCTCTTTGGCTACTCAGTGCAGCAGGAACCGCTACTCCTCGAGGTGTTATGCAAAGGACGACGCCTCCAGGCACTGGTGGACAGCGGTGCATCCCACTCAGTGTGTGACCGCGGGACGTTGGAGAAAATTGGAGAACCTTCCAAGGAGACCAAGTTCTCGGCAACAATGGTGGACGGTACGAAACTTCCCATCCACGGCGAAGCATCACTGCAGTTGCACATAGGGGCACTGAGATGGAAGCCGACGTTGCCGATCACGAACATCAAGGGTTCGGATTTCATCTTGGGGCGAGATTTCCTGAAGCGGTTCAACCCCGAGATCGATTGGGTCAACAGGAAGGTGTGCATCTACAACAACGGGAAGCGGATAGCACTACGAAGCTGGACGAATACAGGGAACGTTCCTGAAACGACACTGGCATGGTTCGAACAGACGATGAACGAGAGTAACACGGGTTACTTCGCACTACTTATGGCAGCAGCAGAGGAGGAGAAGCCGAGTTCGGAGCTACTTGCAGCAGTGAAAGAGGTCTTGGAGCAGTACAAGGATATAATGCCCGACGACCTACCCGCAGGCGTACCTCCAGCACGCACCCACGAGCACGAGATCGTGGAGGAACCAGGTGCGAAACCCGTCTCACGTCTCAAACTCATATGCTATAGTCTGTGTAGGCTGTAGTGGGGTAGACAATATGGGGTACAACACTTTTAGGTTTTCCTACTTGTACCCACCTGCTTGCTAGTTCATTTCACTCCTCAATTCTCACATGGTATAGAGCAGGTTCCCTAGTGGGAACTTCCTAGGGCCCACCACTGAAAATCGATTTTTTTTTCCTGCCCTGAGATCGAGTCGCCCCTGACCGAGGCGCGCCCTGTGTGCCGCCCTCCCCTTAGCGACCCGTCGCGCCGCCCTTAGCGGCCCCCCCTCTCTCACGGCCCCTCGCGACCCTCTCGCCGCCCCCTAGCGGCCCGTCGCGCCGCCCTGAACGGCCCGTCGCGCCGCCCTCAGCGGCCCCTTGCGGCCCCACCTCCACGGCCCCGTCGCCGCCCTCTCGCGGCCCCGTCGCCTCCCTCTCGCGGCCCCGTCGCCGCCGTTCGCGGCCCCGTCGCCGCCCTCTTGCGGCCCCGTCGCCTCCCTCTCGCGGCCCCGTCGCCGCCGTTCGCGGCCCCGCCGCCGCCCTTAGCGGCCGCGTCGCCGCCCGTCGCGGCCCTGCAGCCGCTCCTCGCGGCCCCGTCGCCGCCCTCTCGCGGCCGCGTCGCCGCCCTCTAGCGGCCCCAGTGCCGCCCTCTTGCGGCCTCGTCGCCGCCCTCTCGCGGCCCCGTCGCCGCCCTCTTGCGGCCTCGTCGCCGCCCTCTCGCGGCCCCGTCGCCGCCCTCTTGCGGCCCCGTTGCCGCCCTCTTGCGGCCCCGTCGCCGCCCTCTTGCGGCCCCGTCGCCATCCCGGCCCCTTCACCGCTGAGCCGCCGAGCAGCTGAGCCGCCGAGCCGCCGAGCAGCCGAGCCGCCGAACAGCCGAGCCGCCGAGGCCGCCGTCGAGCCGCCGCTGCCTCTGTCGAGCCGCTGCCACCGCTGTTGCAGCCCTGTTTCTACCGGCGCACCCCGGCCCTACCCACCCGGACTGGTGAGAGCACTCCCTGCTAGACCACTGCTGTCATGGCTACACCCAGTGTCCTTACCTTTGATGCTGAGGGTCGTGCTGTTGACTTCGAGGTCTGGGTCGATGACCTGCAGCTTTTCCTACAGTGCGATAGGGCAGACGGACTCTCCCTGTTCGATCTCACCTCTGGTGCCTCTCCTGCCCCGCCTGCTGATGCTGACAGCACTGTTCGCTCACAGTGGGCCACGCGCGATGCTGCTGCCCGTCTTGCTGTGCGTCGCCACTTACCGACCGCTGAGCGTGCGCACTTTAGTCAGTACAAGAGTGCTAAGACCTTGTACGACGCTGTAGTTGCACGCTACTCTTCCCCTGCCACTGCTGCTCTTAGCCGCCTCATACTGCCGTACCTGTTTCCTGACCTCGCCGCCTTTCCCACTGTCGCTGACCTCGTTACGCACCTTCGCACTAGTGACACCCGCTACCGCGCTGCGCTTCCTGCTGAGTTCTGCGCCAAGAACCCCCCCCCCCCATGTACATCACCCTCTACTACATAGTCACCCGGCTCCCTGACTCCCTTCGCTAGGTCAGGGACCACTTCCTCTCTGTTTGCCCCACCACACTCACCGTTGACCTCCTCGAGGAGCGCCTCCTGGCAGCTGAGAAGAGTATAGTCTCTGTAGGAGCCTCTAGAGGTGACCCGCGTGCCCCTGTCTTTGAGGGTGCTCCCCCTCCCCCCTTTTGCCCTCTGTTGCCTCTGCTGCTGCCGTCGACTTCGTTGGCACCGAGTCGGTCGGCGCTGCGTCTGCCCCTAGCGGGCGACGCCGCACCGGCAAGGGCAAGGGGGGCAAGGGCGCTGGAGGGGCTGGCGGGGGCGGTGGAGGTGGAGGTGGAGGAGGCGGAGGGAGTGGGGGTGGTGGTGGGAGTGGTGGCGGGGGTGGGGGCTTCGGTGGCGGCGGTGGCGGCGGAGGCGGCGGCGGCGGTGGCGGTGGGAGTGGAGGAGGAGGCGGTGGCGGCGGTGGCGGAGGTGGCGGCGGAGGAGGTGGAGCTAGTCGGGGTGGCTCTGCGCAGCGGGGCGGCTTAGGTGGTGGTCAGCGCCAGCAGCAGCAGCGCACTCGTGAGACCCCGTCCCCCCAGCAGCTTCGTGAGTGGTACGCTGGGCGTCAGCGAGGTGGGGGTACTGGTCCCTGTACCTACGTCCTCCGTACCAGCGACCGCGCTGGTGAGCAGTGCGGGGGCTCGCACTCCACCCAGCGCTGCTTCGGCCGCCTGACGGACGCTTGGCGTCACCAGTTCCCTGACGCCACTGAGATCCCTCGCTGGGGAGAGCTGTCTAGGGCGGGGGTTGCTATCTTTGATCTTGACTATGATGCTATTCTTGCTGCCATGTATGCTGTGTCTACTAGTGATGAGGGTGACTGTTACCTGTGTGTTCCGCCTGACCCGGGCATTGAGGCTGCTGCTCTAGGTGCTGGTGAGGCTGCTGCTCTAGGTGCTAGTGCGTCTGCTGCCCCAGGTGCTGGTGAGTCTGCTCTCTCAGGTACCACGTCGGCTCAGGCCTTACACACCTTCACCCTTGACTCGGGTGCTTCCCGCTCCTTCTTTCGAGACCGCACCACGCTTACGCCGCTTAGTCGGCCGGTTGCGGTCTCCCTGGCGGACCCCTCTGGGGGTCCTGTCCTTGCTCGCTTCTCCACTGTCTTACCGTGTCCGGCAGCCCCCTCTGGCACCCTGTCAGGTCTCTACCTCCCCTCGTTCTCTACGAACTTGGTGAGTGGTGCTGATCTACAGGATGGGGGGGTTGACCAGTTCACTCCTGCGAGTCAGCGGGTGACCCACTGTACGTGTGCTCGGACGGGCCGACACTTGGCCACGTTTACCCGTCAGCCGGGGTCGAGCCTGTACACACTGACTACTGAGTCTCCTCCGGTTGCTGAGTCTGGTCAGGTAGCTGCGTCGAGTCAGGTGTTTGCTGCAGCGTCCAGGTCTGGTCCTGAGTCTGCTCCCTGCTCGTGTCGTCTCCTGTCCCACCAGACTCTCCTTTGACCACCGCCTTGGTCACCCCTCCCTGCCTCGTCTCCGAGGCATGGCCTCCCGTGTCCTTGTCTCTGGTCTCCCCCGGTCCCTCCCTCCCCTCCCTCCGGGGCCTGCCCCTACCTGCGTTCCCTGTGTCGAGGGGCGGCAGCGCGCCGCCCCTCACTCCTCCGAGTTTCCTCCGACAGAGGCTCCCCTGCAGACTCTTCACATGGACGTGTGGGGCCCCGCCCGCGTCCGTGGCCAGGGTCACGAGCGTTACTTCCTGTTGGTGGTTGACGACTACTCGCGTTACACCACGGTGTTCCCCTTGCGCAGCAAGGGTGACGTCACTGAGGTGTTGATCGAATGGATCCGCGCATCTCGTCTCCAGCTCAGAGAGAGTTTCGGCTTGGACTTTCCTGTTCTGCGTCTGCACTCCGACAGAGGCGGAGAGTTTTCCTCTGACCTTCTGCGAGCCTTCTGTCGTGCACGGGGCATCCGCCAAACGTTCACGCTTCCGGCCTCTCCACAGCAAAATGGGATTGCTGAGCGCCGCATTGGCATGGTCATGGACGTCGCTCGTACGTCCATGATCCATGCGGCTGCTCCCCATTTTCTGTGGCCGTTTGCGGTTCAGTACGCAGCGCATCAGCTCAACCTTCAGCCCCGGGTCTCCTTGCCAGAGACCTCCCCCACCTTACGGTGGACGGGGAAGGTTGGCGATGCGTCTGCGTTTTGGGTCTGGGGATCTCGGGCGTTTGTCCGCGACTTGTCTGCGGACAAGCTGTCCCCCCGTGCTGTTCCCTGCGTCTTCCTTGGCTTCCCCCCTGACGCGCCTGGTTGGCAGTTTTACCACCCCACATCGCGCCGTGTTCTGTCCTCCCAGGACGTCACCTTTGACGAGTCGGTGCCTTACTACGTCTCTTCCCCTACCGCACTGCGCCCCTCCCCCCGCCGCCGCTCTTCCTTGCGCCAGGTCCTCCCCCGGTAGACCCTCTCCCCCCTCAGGGTCCTGCCTCGTCAGGTGTGTCCCAGGTAGACGCAGTCGAGCCTGTCGAGGTAGCTGTTGACTCTGGTGCTGCTAGGGGTGCTGAGCCTGCGGGTGCCGGGTCTGGGGGTACTGAGCCTGGGGGTGCGGAGCATGGGGGTGCTGAGTCTAGGGGTGCTGAGCCTGGGGGTGCTGAGTCTGGGGGTGCTGAGCCTGGGGGTGCGGAGCCTGGGGGTGCGGAGCCTGGGGGTGCTGGGTCTGCTCGTGTGGCCTCTGGAGGTGCTTCGTCGAGGCGGGAACTACTCTCTCCGCAGGAGCTGCGCGAGTGGTTTGCCCGGCGCTGGAGCCGTGCTGCTGGAGCTGGAGGTGCTACTGTTGCTGCTGGTCCTGGAGGTGCTCGTACTGGCGGTACTGGAGCTGCTGGGACTGGGGGTGCTGCTGGGGCTGCTGGAGTTGGTCCTGCTGGAGGTACTGCTGGAGCTGCTGGCGGTACTGGAGCTGACGGTCCTGCTGGAGCTGGAGCTGCTGGAGCTGCTGGAGCTGGAGCTGCTGGGGGTGTTGGCGCTGGAGGTGCTGCTGGCGCTGGTGCGTCTGAGGGTGCTGGAGTTGGCGCTGTTGGAGCTGGAGGTGCTGCTGGCGCTGGTGCTGCCGCTGGGGATACTGGTGCTGTCCCTGCTGGTTCTGGAGGCGCTGCGCGGCCGCGGCCGTACTTCGTTCCGCTCCTTGAGCAGGTTCTTGGTCTCCCGCCCTCTACTGGTCCTGCTCCTCCCTTAGAGTGTCCACAGCCTGTCCAGTCGCGGTCACAGTTACAGCCCGCCTCCCCCCTGCCTGCTCCTTCTCCCTACACTGGTCCTACTGGAGGTCTTGCTGAGCGTCGTGAGCCTGCGTCTCGTCCTGCGTCGCCTGTTCGTGCTGCTCGCACTAGTAATCGTGCTCCGCGTCCGCGTCCTCCTGCGGTCCCAGGCACACACCAGATGGCACTGCGTCCTTCCACTGCTCCTCTGCGTGTCCCGTTGCCGTCTCCTCCAGAGTCCTCTCTTCCTGTCCTTGCTGACCCGGAGTCTGACTCTCGTCGTGCTGCCAGTCCTACTGTCACGCGTCTCCTGGCTACTGTTGTCACTGACCCTTCCTTTGAGTCCACTGCTGCGTCTGCCTTGGTTGCTGAGCTTGTCGACTTTGCTGCTCGCTGTCGTCTAGACTACGCTGCTAGTCTTGTTTCTGAGTCTGAGTCTGTCTGTCCTCCGTCCGTCGGGGGTGAGTGTGCTCTTAGCACGGACGTCCTTGAGGACAGGCAGGAGGAGTTCCAGTGTTTTGCTGCTGTTTTGCCTCATCTCGTGTCCACGCTGATTGCCCCTGAGGGAGACCCGGATGCACCAGACATCCCGACTCCTCGATCGTACGCTGAGGCGATCGAGGGTCCCTACTCCTCACAGTGGCAGTCAGCCATGGACGCAGAGATGGCTTCCTGGAAGTCCACAGGCACCTACGTCGACGAGGTTCCCCCACCTGGGGCGAACATCGTCAGTGGCATGTGGATCTTCAGGGTGAAGCGGCCGCCGGGTTCTCCGCCTGTCTTCAAGGCGCGTTACGTGGCTCGAGGCTTCAGTCAGCGGCAGGGAGTTGACTACTTTCAGACCTTCTCTCCCACCCCGAAGATGACCACTCTTCGGGTGCTGCTGCACATAGCCGCTCAGCGCGACTACGAGCTTCACTCTCTTGACTTCAGCACAGCTTTCCTGCAGGGCAGCCTGCACGAGGAGATCTGGCTGCGCCGCCCACCTGGCTTCACTGGGTCGTTTCCCCCTGGTACCCAGTGGAGCCTCCGGCGGCCAGTCTACGGTCTCCGCCAGGCGCCCCGTGAGTGGCACGACACACTGAGGACTACACTTGCGGCTCTTGGGTTTGCTCCTTCTACTGCCGACCCGTCGCTGTTTCTGCACACCGACACCTCTTTGCCGCCGTTCTACATCCTCGTGTACGTCGACGACTTGGTCTTTGCCACTGCTGACACTGCTGGACTCGCCCACGTGAAGTCCGAGCTGCAGAAGAGACACACGTGCACAGACCTGGGTGAACTGCGCAGCTACCTTGGCTTGCAGATCACCCGGGACAGAGCACAGCGCACCATTACCCTGACTCAGTCACACATGGTGCAGCAGGTCCTTCAGCGCTTCGACTTCACGTACTCCTCGCCTCAGGCCACTCCTCTGTCTACTCGCCACTCGCTCTCAGCTCTGCCTTCGGATGAGTCCGTAGAGCCGAGTGGCCCGTACCCAGAGCTTGTTGGCTGCCTCATGTACCTGATGACCTGCACACGACCTGACCTTGCATACCCTCTTAGCATCTTGGCACGCTATGTTGCTCCTGGGAGACACCGACCAGAGCACATGGCTGCAGCGAAGAGGGTGTTGCGCTACTTGTGCAGTACGTCGGGCATGGGGCTAGTGCTTGGAGGGCGACGTCGAGTGGTCCTCACAGGTCACGCAGACGCTTCTTGGGCTGACGACCAGGCTACGCAGCGGTGGTCACAGGGTTACACCTTCAGCCTTGGTTCCGGCTCTGTTTCGTGGCGGTCTACCCGTTCGTCTTCTGTTCTCGGCTCCAGCTGTGAGGCTGAGATCTACGCAGGGGCCATGGCTGCACAGGAGCTACGCTGGCTCACCTACCTGCTGACTGACCTAGGAGAGCCGCCTCGTTCTCCTCTAGTTCTGTACGTAGACAACAAGGCCATGCTGGCCTTGTGTCGGGAGCACAGACTGGAGCACAGAACGAAGCACATTGCTCTTCTCTACTTCCTTGCTCGTGAGCTGCAGCAGCGTGGTCAGCTGCGCCTTGCTTACGTGGCCTCTGAGGCCAACACTGCTGATATCTTTACCAAGGCACTTCCGCCTTGGGATCATCAGCGCTTCTGTACGATGCTAGGTCTTGTGCCTACTTGGCCACACTTGCTCACTTCTTGACCTTGCTTGTACTGTGATCTGTCTATACCTGCACTTGCTTGTTTACCTTTATATATGATCTTGCATGTGAACTGGCCTTGTGGCCTTGAACTTGTGCTCGGAATGTGTGGTGACGTTGTGATCCACCCTGAGCTTGCTTTACTTTGCTTGACTGGTCTTGTGACCTCTTGTTCTCCCCCACTTTGCCTATGGGGGTGTGTCAAACTCATATGCTATAGTCTGTGTAGGCTGTAGTGGGGTAGACAATATGGGGTACAACACTTTTAGGTTTTCCTACTTGTACCCACCTGCTTGCTAGTTCATTTCACTCCTCAATTCTCACATCACGTGCACCTTACCGACTGAGTCCGACAGAACTGACATATATGAAAAAACATATAGAATATCTACTGGACAGACAACTGATCCGCCCATCCACCTCTCCCTACGGTGCACCAGTTCTCTTCACTCCAAAACCAGACGGCAGTTTACGGATGTGCATCGACTACCGCGCACTGAACAAACGGACAGTTAAAAACAAATACCCTATACCGCGCACAGACGACCTACTGGACCAACTACGTGGTGCAACAGTCTTTTTCGAGGCTGGACCTACGGTCGGGTTACTGGCAGATCAAGATGGCGGACAACTCGGTCCACAAAATGGCGTTCCGTACGAGATACGGCTCCTACGAATACTTGGTGATGCCGTTCGAAATCTGCAACGCACCAGCGACGTTCCAGGCGGAGATGAACCATATCCTACGGCCCCTGCTGGACGAGTGCGTAGTGGTGTACTTGGACAACATACTCATCTATGTCAACGGGAGTGTTGTGTGGCCCCGTCCTCGCTTGGGCGGGGCCGACCTCGTGGTCGTGTGTGGGAGTTGCAGCCGACCTGCAGCAGTGGGCACGGGGGCCACTGCAGGGGCGCCGAGCTGGAGGGCGCCTGTTTGGAGGGCGCCGAGCAGGAGGACGCCGCCCTGGACGCCTGGTTGGCGTCCCGGACGCCTGGACGGCGTCCTGGGAAGCTGGACGCCGACCTAAGCGCCTGGTCGACGTCGTGGGCGTCTGCACGGCGTCCTGGGGGCTAGGACGCCGACCTGGGCGCCCTGGGGGCCAGGACGCCGACCTGGGAGTCTGGCCGGCGTCCTGGGAGGCTGGACACCGCTCAGAAGGTTTGCACGGCGTCGTGGGCGCCTGGACGCCGACCTGGGGGTTCGGACGGTGTCCTGGGCGCCCGGACGCCGGACTGGGGACGCCGGGTAGTGGTGGCCGGCTACGGACTGTGCTGGTTGTCCGGGCGTGGTTGCCCGGTCGACCGGGATACCCGGGCGACGTGCACGAGTGTCGTCGGGGTGAAGTCTGCGAGGCCGACCTCGGGGGTGGTATCCCGAGGTCGACGTGGCTGGTGGGCGCAGTTGCTGGCGTGGAGTCTGCCAGGCGTCTGCGCTGTGCTCGTGACAAGGCGTGGAGCACCAACCAGCTGCGCGCACCTGCGAAGCAGGTGCACCGTTGTCCTGCGGGTGCAACGCTGTGCAGCCGACTTACTGCAGCGTTGGCACACCGTGAACTTGCAACGTTGGCGAACCGCTACTCTGCAATGCTAGAGCGGTGCGAGTGCTGCTGCGCTGGAGCGCGGTCGACCATGCTGCGCTGGAGGTCGACCAACAGCCTAGCTAGCTCTGATGTAGTCTGTGATGCCAATGTTGTTGCAACCATTGTTGTCAATCTTTGCTAGTGAAACTCTTGCAAAATCTCCCCGTGAATGTGCAAGCAGAGAACACACAAGCAAACGACTAAGTGAACGAACGCAGACATCACACAAGCACACGTGCCTAGCCTGTAGCCTATCTCCCGTTGCAGCAGTTATCTCCGCAATCTACTCCAAGAACATGAAGGAGAACGTGGAGCATCTGCGGGAGGTGTTTGTCGAAGAATAATAAGGTCTAGGTGAAGCTGTCGAAGAGTGACTTTGCACTGAAGAAGGTGCGGTTTCTCGGGCACATGGTGAGTGCCGAAGGCGTACACGTGGACCCTCGGAAGATCGAAGCCGTCAAGAGATGGAAAGTTCCGAAGAACGTGAAGGAGTTGCAGCAGTTCCTAGGCTTTGCCAACTACTACAACAGGTTCGTGCCACACTATGCTAACATAGCAGCACCACTGACCGACCAACTAAAAAAGGATACGCCCTTCAAATGGGATACTCCTCATTAGCAAGCCATGGAACAGCTCCAGACAGCACTGACCACAGCACCAGTCCTCATCCTACCGGACCCAGACAAAGACTACGTAGTTTGAAGCAGACGCTAGTGACCAAGCAGTCGGAGCAGTACTGATGCAGGATCACGAACACGGTTTACAGCCTATCGCCTACCTCAGAAAGAAGCTACACGGAGCAGAACTGATCTACCCCATCCACGACAAGGAAGCCTTAGCCATAGTCGTAGGTTTCAAGGCATGGAGGTGTTACCTAGAGGGAGCCAAGACTACAGTCTATACCGACCACTGCAGTCTCAAATACCTGAATTCGCAGCCAATGCTCTCAAGACGACAGGTGCGGTGGGTGGACTTCTTGGAAGCTCACTTCCACTACGACATCGTCTACAAGCCCGGGCTACACACAAGGCAGACGCGTTGAGCCGCCCCGGTCATGTAGCAGGCATCTAGCTCGACGGGATGAACCCTCTACTCAAGGGTCTATTCCAACATGGGTACTCCGTGGACGCAGAGATAGCAACAGCAAAGAAACAGAAGTTGTTACAGTGGGAGAAAGACTTAGCGGTAAGGAAAGGCTCATGAAAGATTTGGGTACAGAATCATGCCCCGCTACGGCAGATCCAATTGGAGGAGTTTCATGACGTACCATACACGGGACATTTCGGGAGCAACAAAACGTTAGCGGGAGTAGCACTACTGGCCCCGGATGGCAGCAGACGTGCAGCAGTTTGTCACCTCATGCGACACATGCCAGCGGATGAAGAGTAGCAAGCACAAAAAAGCAGGGTTACTTCAGCCTCTACCCATTCCGGAGCAGCCATGGCAAGTCGTTAGCCTCGACTTCATCACGGGACTTCCTTCGAACTTACGAGGGCATGACGCTATACTCGTGGTGATCGACAAGTTCTCCAAAATGGGTCACTTCATCCCGACCAACGCCACAGCTACAGTTGAAGCAACTGCTCGCCTCTTCTTCGACCGCATCATCACCATCCACCGCATCCCCGCTACACTCATCTCAGACAGAGACCCCAAATTCACGAGTAAGTTCTGGAAGGAGCTCATGGGGACTACGCTTGCGATGTCTTCAGCATACCATCCCCAAACTGACGAACAGACAGAGCGACTCAATCAAGTGTTTGAACAGTTACTGCGCACAGCTTGCAAGGACGACGTCAGCCACTGGGACACACAGTTATCGACCCTAGAGTTTGCCTACAACAACGCATCACATGCGGCCACAGGGAAAACTCCTTTCTTCATGTGTTACGGACGGGAACCACTCACACCACAGCAGCCAACCACACCGGCACACGTCCAAGCCGCACACGACTTCGTCACCACCATGCAATAGCTATGGGAGAAGACTCAGCGGCGTCTTACAACGATGCAGAACTCCCAGAAGCGGTAAGCCGATCGCCAGCGACGTAATGACATGGCAGCAGTCGGATATCAGGTGCTTCTCGACACGCGCAACTTGAACCTGTCTCACCTCCCATCCAAGCTCCGGCCTCGCTTCTGTGGTCTTTTTCTCGTTGAGGCACATGTGACACTAGTAACATTCCGCTTGCGCTTACCAGATACGTGGAAGCTTCACAACGCTTTCCATGTTCAGCTACTGAAACCCTACCAGGACCACAACCAACAGTTCCAGGGATGGCAGCTACCGCCACCACAACCTGTTCTCATCCAGGATGAACCCGAGTACGAAGTGGAGCGCGTTCTCACTCATTGGCGACGCGGCGGCAAGACCTTCGAGTTCCTGATTCGCTGGACGGGACACGATCCCACTGAGGATAGTTGGGTTGCAGAAGCTGATATGGGCAACGCACGCCGTGCTCTCAAGGACTATCTTATCAAGCAGGGTGTATCTCACGCCACCCAGCTGTGAGGGGGGGACGTTTGGGAGTATGACGGCTTTTGCCAGCTATGCTTGCTTGCCTTTACTTTATTATGCTATTTCTAGCATAGGTTTATTTTATGCATGCCTGAATTGCTTGATTTCCTAGGCTAGGTGCTTTCCTATATTTTATTATAGTTATAGCACCGAGCTAGGTTGCGTACACCGAATTCTGGGCTTTTTGGTTGCCACCGAATTGCCTTCTACCGAATTCGGGAAGGCTCTGTTCGGGACGCTTCGCGACCCTCAGAACTTTCGCGTAACACCTGGTTACTGGGCCTTGTGTCGAGCCTATACATAGCCTTGTGTTGTACCTCTTTTCTAAGCCCAATTCAAACTCTCTTTTCTAAGCTCGATCCCAGATCCTCACAATCGGGGTGGGTCACAGAGCATCTGCGCGAGACCTTCCTCACTGAACCTTCCTGCCTTTCCCACCTGTTGGAAGTGTTCAACCATTGGGTGGCGGAACAGGTCCTCGAGCGGGCTCGCCCCTAGCTCACCGCATCCAACCTAGTTGGGCTTTCCAAGCCTAACGGCGACGTCCAGCCGGTGGCGATTGGGGAGGTGCTTCCGCGTATCCTTGCTCGAGCTCTCTACATCTCGCTCCGCCCTGCGATGGCTTCCTACTTTCTGCCGTGCAACCAGCTGGGAGCGGGCACCAGGGCCGGGGTGGAGATTCTTACTAATTCTTTTTGGTCAGCGCTGGCGACTCACCCCGACTGGTGTGCGCTGCAGATAAACGTCGCGTACGCCTTCAATTCGTTTCACCGTCATGCGATGTTTGAGGGGCCGCGGGAGTCGCCTTTCTCCAAGTTGATTGCATTCTTGCGTGTTTTCTACGGGCCACCTAGCAAAAAGTACCTCCGAGCGGGCCCTTTCGTACAGAGCCTTGAGTCGGCATGAGGATCGCGGCAGGAGGGCCCGTTCGACCCTTTTCTTTTCGCGTTCACGCAGCAGCATGTGATGGAGTCGGTGACTAGAGAGTTCAGGGACCTACTTGAGTTATGTAGACGATACCTATATCATGGGACCAGCGGCTAGGATTCTAGAGGCTTTTGGGGTGCTGTAGGAGTGGTTGGAGTGGGTGGGGCTGGAGGTGCAGGCACACAAGTGCCGGTTTTGGGAGCGCGAAGGCGGGGATGGGGAGCGGGCACTGCCATTGGGGATGTAGCGGGTGGAGGAGGATCTCACTGTGGTGGGCGTGCCTATTAGGGAGGAGGATTGGGAGGTGGTCTGGTTACGGGAGCGGCTTTGACAGTTGCAGACGCCATTGCCATGCCCCCCTCTGCTTCCCAGATGGCTTCACATCTCCTCGCTATTGCAGTTTCAGCATGGCCGATGTACCTGGCTTGGACTATGCTGCCTCGTCCGGAGGTGGTGGAGGCCTTTAAGAATTGGGATAGCTGTCTGGAGGGTTGCTTTGAGCAGCTTTTCCCACCTGGCACTTGGGAGCAGGACCCCGACCGGTCTAGGCGCGCTCGCATGCAGCTGCATATCGGAGGGTTTGGGATCCGGGCGGCGGCCTCTTTGAGTCCGCTGTCCTATGTTTGTGGGTGGGCGCAGGCCGCGCATGATATTGCACAGTTGGGGGTGGCGGGCGAGGAGGCGATGTTTGCAGAGCACCTCATCACTTCGGCACGGGCAGCGTTTCTTGATCCTTGGTTTGCCAAGGCTATTGAGCAGCTGCCTGCGACTATACGCCAGGAGATGTCGGGCTTACCTCTGTGTGTAGCGGCCCCTCCTCTTCGGGTTTTTCAGGTGCGGCAACGGCAGTTGGCTGTAGAGGAGCTCCAGGCACTGCGCCGCTCGGCTCGTGACGATGCCACCCTGGCCCGTTTCACATCCCTTCAGGGCTCGGGGGCTGGTGCATGGGTTTTGGCGGTCCCGGCTCACTCAGATCTCACATTCACTGCGGCTGAGTGGGGCATTGCTGCTACTATACGGCTCGGGCTCCCAATTCAGCAGCTGCAGGTGGCAAGGAGGTGTGTTTGTGGCACAGCGTATGTTGACCCAGCAGACCCGCATCATGCCCTGAGATGCAAGCACCAGCACGGTCCATTTTTGGTGCATGATGAGGTGAAGTTTGCGGTGGCGAGGATCTCTAAGGCGTCAGGGGGGGTGGTGATGATGGAGGATAGTGTGGTGCTGCTGGGGAAGCGGGTTGACGTAGCGGTGCGACGACCAATGGCCGGAGAGCCTCACGCTTTAGAGATCAGCGTCGCGGACCCGCTATCGCTGTCTCCATCTCTGCTAGGGCAGTGCGGGCGTTCTATAGGTGTGGTGGCAAAGGAGAGAGAGCGTCGCAAAATGACTGATTACGCGCCTCTGCTTGCACGCAACCGGGGCATGCAGTTCACCCCTTTCATAGTAAAAGAAATTACTCGCGAAGGTGACGGTGGTGGAAATTGCTGAAGCTACGACCCTGGTCAAAGTTGGAAAAACGGTAGGGGGGAGGCAGAGTCATCTGTAGGTGGCGCTAGCAGAAAACAAGGAGCTGAAGTGCGAAAGAGTGGAGGTGGACAACAAAGGGAAAATTATGCAGCTGGGAATCGAGACGCAACCGCCGGCGATGCTAAGTATATTAACTCCAATGGTGGCCAAAGGAGGCTGTTTGTTGGGTCAGGCGGGTGATCCACGTACAAGATTAAGGGCCACGTTTTTGTGTGAGGAGGGAAAACCTACGGCGCAAAGGAAGCTGAGACATCTGCTCAGGAAACCGGCATAACAGCCTAAGCAGCAGAAGAAGTGGGAGGAGAACTGGGGAGGGAAGATTGACTGGGGTAAAGCCATCGCGAAGAGAGACTCGCTGGCAATTCCAGCCAAAGCAAGAGAGGTACTGTTGAGGTTACACAGTCACAACCTGCAAGTGGGCATCAGGTTGGCTTTCTTCGGTTCTTGTGCATGCTGCCCCTACTCCAAGCAGGAAGAGTCGCCAACTCACTGTTTGATGAGCTGCCCAGTGGTTAAGGGAATCTGTTGTCAGAACATTGTAGCTTATGCTGTGTCCATTAGTGATGAGGGTGACTGTTACCGGTGTTTCCCGCCCGATCCGGGCATTGAGACTGCTGCTCTAGGTCCTGGTGAGGCTGCTGCCCTAGGTGCTTGCGACGCTGCTGCTCTAGGTGCTCGTGTGTCTGCGTCCTCAGGTACTGGTGAGTCTGCGCTCTCAGGTCCTGCGTCGGCTTCGGCCTCCCTCACCTTCACCCTTGACTCTGGGGCGTCTCGCTCCTTCTTTCGGGACCGCACCACACTCACACCGCTGAGTCGACCGGTTGCAGTGTCTCTGGCTTCGGCTTCACGTACTCCTCGCCTCAGGCCACTCCTCTGTCTACTCGCCACTCGCTCTCAGCTCTGCCTTCGGATGAGTCCGTAGAGTCGAGTGGCCCGTACCCAGAGCTTGTTGGCTGCCTCATGTACCTGATGACCTGCACACGACCTGACCTTGCATACCCTCTTAGCATTCTTGCACGCTATGTTGCTCCTGGGAGACACAGACCAGAGCACATGGCTGCAGCGAAGAGGGTGTTGCGCTACTTGTGCAGTACGTCGGGCATGGGGCTAGTGCTTGGAGGGCGGAGTCCAGTGGTCCTCACTGGGCACGCGGACGCTTCTTGGGCTGACGACCAGGCTACGCAGCGGTCGTCACAGGGTTACACCTTCAGCCTTGGTTCCGGCTCTGTTTCGTGGCGGGCTACTCGCTCGTCTTCTGTTCTTGGCTCGAGTTGTGAGGCTGAGATCTACGCCGGGGCCATGGCTGCACAGGAGCTTCGCTGGCTCACCTACCTGCTGACCGACCTTGGAGAGCCGCCTCGTTCTCCTCCAGTCCTGTACGTAGACAACAAGGCCATGCTGGCCTTGTGTCGAGAGCAGCGACTGGAGCACAGAACAAAGCACATTGCTCTCCGCTACTTCCTTGCTCGTGAGCTACAGCAACGTGGTCAGTTGCGGCTTGCGTACGTGACCAAGGCACTTCCGCCTTGTGATCATCAGCGCTTCTGCACTCAGCTGGGTCTTGTGCCCGTCTTTCCTCACTTGCTCTCCTCTTGACCTTGCCTGTACTCTCACATATATATATACCTGCTCTTGCTTGTCTAGCTTTATATATATGTGTGTACTCTTGCATGTGAACTGGCCGTGTGGCCTTGACCCTGTGCTCGGACTGTGTGGTGACTTTGTGATCCACCCTGAGCTTGCTTTGCTTTACTTTGCTTGACTGGTCTTGTGACCCCTTGTTCTCCCCCACTTTGCCTATGGGGGTGTGTCAGAACATTGTAGCTTATGCTGTTGTGTAGGCTATAGTGGGGTATCCCATAGGGGGTACAACCAATTAGGGTTTCATATTTGTACTCACTTCATTTCATAGTTCACCCATTCTTGTTCAAATCTTCTCATCTGTGGCGCGCTTCAAGACTCGCACCCAGCAAGAGCGGTGGGCACACTGGGAGAGTTGTTATTCGCCGAAGACAGCACACCATCCGGTTTTCCGGAATCGACGCTTATCGCAGTCACGTTCAGGCACATTTGGTTGGAAAGATGTGACATGGTTTTCCGGCAGAAAACCTTTGAGCCCAGACGCGTGGCCAGGAAGATTGGGGCCAATTTCAAGAGGCATGTGCGGATCTACAGTGGAGGAAGTGGCAGAAAAGGGGGACAAAAGGGGAGAGGAGCTAGAGGAGGGCAACTCTTGACAGCTGGAGAGGTGGCAGCACTGAGCCGTATATGTGAACAAGACGAGCATCTGACGTGGAACAAGGCCTTCAGCTCGATATGGGAGAGACCTAGTACCTTTTTTAAGCCTCCGTATGTTATAGTCACAGTAGGCTTCAATGTGCCTAAAACGAAAGATAGAGTGCACAGTCGGATTTCTGCACAGTGGCTTTAAACGTTCATAGCGTTCTGGTCACAGCTTCAAATGACCTGATTCAACTTGGATCTGGAGCGTCTTAACGTCGCCAGGCAATTTAGGTCGCACGATCTCACCAAGTATTGACGACACAGCGTCGGTTTGAACGAACGGCACTATGGCAGCCACTATAGTTTTAAAACACAAGATAGGAAGAGTTACGAGTTGGGAATGACTCCCAGCTCCTACAAACCCCAAGAGCCGAGGTACAGTGAAGTGGAACAGTGGCACACTGTCTCCAACCACGAAGGGTCTCGAAAGTACCCTTCACTAGGGCCTACACCAAGTGAAATGTTACACTACACAAAGTAATGTAACGATCTTCAATCTCTTGAGGTGTACCCTGTTGGCGAGCTTCGCGATCACTTGAATGTTGACACCAGGGCTCGGGTTCTTCATCACAAACCCATCCTTGAGTTCTTGATGGGTCTGCTGCACACACCTGCGACACGCCGAACGTTCGACAAGCGACAAAATAGAAACCGCGCACGACAAAATAGAAACCGCGCGGGACACACAAAATGACCACGTTACACGCGACTAGCGATAATTCGCTATTGACTTGACACACACACACTCGACATCATGACCCATCATTCACACATTATTATAAGCATGAAATATATATTATCCCATGCCCTCATACCATTCCACGCACACACGCATGCACGCACACGGGCAACAAGGCAAGTGCAAACCGTAGGATTGCACCAACACCGTAAGCGATCAACAGGGAGGACATTGCAAACCCTATTAGGTTGGTCTGTGCCTCCCTCCTCCTTCAGTTACGACTGCGGATGTGATGCATTGTGTAGTGTATTATGTCCCAAAAAAAAAAAAAAAAAGTAGAGACGTGGGGGTGTCTCGGCGGTCGTTTCCGGCGGTGGCTTCGACAACAGGGGGATGCGCACGTGGGGCTAGCTGTGTCACTGGGGGCTTGTCGGGAGGATGACACTTTGTTTTCGGCTTATATTTTGGGGTCTCTGAAGGCGCTCATCGGGGTGGAGTTACAACGGGCGCAAGCTTGTGTCATTCTGCTTCGGGCGGCGTCTTCCATGGGGGGAATGAATGTGGATTTGGTGGACCGGGAAAGGGACCACGTCGAGGTGGAGGGAGGGGCTCTTTGGGTGGAGGCCCTGTACATGGTGGATGCGCAGATGTGACTGAGGGGGGGTGAAATGGGGTGCGGGATGGGGTGTCTTGATGGGATGTCTTGACTGGGTGTTTTGATTGAGTATCTTGATGGGGCTTTTTATAGGTGTCGCGTTTGAGTTTTTTTGGCAGTTTTACTTTCCTCCTCCCTTTCCTTCTCCACCTCCCTTCTCCTTCATTTATGTCTCTCTTTCCCTTTTTCCTCTTTCTGTCTAGGATCATGTGATTCTGGTTGTTAAATGTGATATTGTAGTCATATATCAGGGTTTTGCAGGGGGGGGCGCTTATAATCGAGTTCCGGCCATAAGCGCCATGCTCCAGATAAAAGCGCCGGTGCCTATGACCTCTTATAATAGGACGACACCTATATGCGGGGCCATACGGTATGACCTCCTACTAAAACGCAAGCGTTCATGTGCACAACTCCTTGCAGTATGGGGTAAGACAAGTGAGATTATTATGGTACAACAAATTCACCAACAAGAGTGATTCGTTCAATAAAGTAAGGTCATAATCCTACTCCGACCATCCTGCTAGAAGCAACATGTGATCAAACAACACAACTACAAGAACATTGTGTGTCATATTCCTATGCTGCTCAAAGAAGCGTTGTAGGCATTGGCGATGGATGGATTGGTGAATTTTTTGTTCTATCATTTGCGCCGCATATGCGGGGCCATACGGTACGACCCCATGGCAACCGACAGCAGCAGCAGCAGCACCAGCCCTGCGGAAGGTGGCACTTTGAGCAGCGAGAGCGGCAGGGACAACAGCAGTGGTGGTACAAGGGCGGAGGTGGAGGTGGTGCAGCTGACGGAGGAGGAGCAGCAGGACAACAGCAACGGGCGCAACGTGGACGATGCAATCATCGACCTCTTCTCCCTCGCCCTCTTCTCCCACTCCCTCCTCCTCTCTCCCACCTCCACCTTCGGCTACCTCATTGCTGCCCTCGCCCCCCACACCCCGGCCCGCTTTGCCTCCTCCTCCTGCCCCCCTTGCCCCCCAGAGCCGTGCTACCACCACCCCCCCACCCAGGGTCAGTGCCCTGACGGCCAGCCACTGCTGCTGGAGCGTGCCCTGGCTGCGGTGCCCCACCTGCCTCTCATGCGCTGTGCTGACCTCTCACCGGGGCTCGCAGTCAACACTGCTGCTGCTCTTGCTGTTGATTCTGGGTAGTAGGTATGGTGGGTTTCGGCATTAGCATTCTTGCTTATGTGCGCATATGCGGGGTGGCCCCTAGATTCGTTTTTGTTGCTTCATTGTTGGGTTGGGGATGGCGAGAGAAGTAGGGAGCGGAGAAACGGGGTGGGCTGGGGGGGGGTTTTGGGTGGATTACGGTGGGCTGGGGGAAGGGGCGAATCAGGGAGGGGAGAAACGGGGTGGAGTGGGGGGAGTCTCGTGTCAGAATCATCTCTGCAGGATTGAATGAACTAGAACTGAGTGGAATACAAGTAGAAAACCCAAGAGCTATATCCCCTCTAAGGCAAGCCCCACTATAGCCGACAAAGCATAAACATATAATGTTTGACACACCCCCATAGGCTAAGTGGGCGTTAGCTAATACAACTAACAGTCACAAGACCAGTCAGGCAAGAGAACAAAGCAAAGCAAAGCCCAGGGTGGATCTCAAGGATACCACATGCAAGCAGCCACAAGGTCAGTTCACATGCTGAGTTATAATAGCAAGGCAGTACACTGATCACAACCTAGCAAGAAAAAACATGCCATGTAGGAGACCGCAGACTGGCCGCTGGAGGCTCCATTGGGTACCTGCAGGAAACGACCCAGTGAAGCCAGGTGGGCGGCGCAGCCAGATCTCCTCGTGCAGGCTGCCCTGTAAGAAAGCTGTGCTGAAGTAAGAGAGTGAAGCTCGTTATCACGCTGAGCTGCAACGTGTAGCAATACCCGAAGAGTGGTTATCTTCGGAGTGGGGGAGAAGGTCTGAAAGAAGTCAACCCCTTCACGCTGACTGAAGCCTCGAGCAACGTAACGTGCCTTGAAGGTAGGCGGAGAACCCGGCGGCCGCTTCACCCTGAAAATCCACATGCCACTGACGATGTTCGCCCCCGGAGGGGACCTCGTCTGTGAGGATCTAGGATCGAGCTCAGAAAAGTGGGTTTGAATTGAATCATCACCTGGGTACAACACGAGGCTATATATAGGCTCGACACAAGGCCCAGTACCCAGGTGTTACGCGAAGGTTCTGAGGGTCGCGAAGCGTCCCGAACACATCCTTCCCGAATTCGGTAGAAGGCAATTCGGTGGCAACTGAGGAGCCCAGAATTTGGTGTACGCAACCTAGCTCGGTTCTATAACTATAATAGAATATAGGAAAGCACCTAGCCTAGGAAATCAAGCAATTCATGCATCCATAAAATAAACCTATGTTAGGAATAGAATGATAAAGTAAAGGCAAGCAAGCATAGCTGGCATAAGCCGTCGTACTCTCACACGTCCCCCCCTCAAAGCTGGGTGGTGTGAGATACACCCTGCTTGACAAGATCGTCCTTGAGAGCACGGCGTGCATTGCCCATATCAGCTTCTGCAACCCAACTGTCCTTAGTGGGGTTGTATCCCTTCCAGCGTATTAGGAACTCGAGGGCCTTGCCGCCTCGATGCAGATGAGTGAGAACATGCTCGATCTCGTACTCTAGTTCATCCTGTACGAGTACAGGTGGTGGTGGCGGTAGCTGCCATCCCTGGAACTATTGGTTGGGGACCTTGTAGGGTTTCAGTAGCTGAACATGGAAAGCGTTGTGAAGCTTCCATGAATCTGATAAGCGCAAGCGGAATGTAACTGGTGTCACCTGTGTCTCTATGAGAAAAGGACCACAGAAGCGAGGCCGGAGCTTGGATGGTAGGTGAGACAGGTTCAAGTTGCGCGTGTCGAGAAGCACCTAATATCCGACTGCTACCATGTGATCACGTCGCTGGCGATCGGCATACCGCTTCTAGGAGCTCTGCATCGTTGTAAGACGCCGCTGAGTCTTCTCCCATAGCTATTGCATGGTGGTGACGAAGTCGTGTGCGGCTTGGACGTGTGCCGGTGTGGTTGGCTGCTGTGGGGTGAGTGGTTCCCGTCCGTAACACAGGAAGAAAGGAGTTTTCTCTGTGGCCGCATGTGATGCGTTGTTGTAGGCGAACTCTAGGGTCGGTAACTGTGTGTCCCAGTGGCTGACGTCGTCCTTGCAAGCTGTGCGCAGTAACTGTTCAACCACTTGATTGAGTCACTCTGTCTGTCCGTCTGTCTAACGATGGTATGCTGAAGACATCGCAAGCTTAGTCCCCAACAGTCCCATGAGCTCCTTCCAGAACTTACTCGTGAATTTGGGGTCTCTGTCTGAGATGAGTGTAGGGGGGTGCCGTGGATGGTGATGATGCGGTCGAAGAAGAGTCGAGCAGTTGCTTCAGCTGTAGCTGTGGCGTTGGTCGGGATGAAGTGACCCATTTTGGAGAACTTATCGATCACGACGAGGATGGCGTCATGCCGTCGTGAGGTCGAAGGAAGTCCTGTGATGAAGTCGAGGCTAACAATCTGCCATGGCTGCTCCGGTACGGATAGAGGCTGAAGTAACCCTCCTTTTTTCTGCTTACTACTCTTCATCCGTTGACATGTGTCGCATGACGTGACAAACTGCTACACGTCTGCTGCCATCCGCGATCAATAGTAATACTTTGCTATTCCCGCTAACGTTTTTTTGCTCCCGAAATGTCGTGAAACTCCTCCAATAGGATCTGCCGTAGCGGGGCGTAATTCGGTACCCAAATTCTTCCTGAGCCTTTCCTTACCGCTAAGTCTTTCTCCCACTGTAACAGCTTCTGTTTCTCTGCCGTTGCTATCTCTGCGTCCACGGAGTACCCATGTTGGAATAGACCCTTGAGCAGAGGGTTCATCCCGTCGAGCTGGATGCCTGCTACATGACCGGGGCGGCTCAACGCGTCAGCTTTGTTGTGTAGCCCGGGTTTGTAGACGATGTCGTAGTGGAAGTGGGTCTCCAAGAAATCTACCCACTGCACCAGTTGTCGTGAAAGCGTCGGCTGCGACTTCAGGTGTTTGAGGCTGCAGTGGTCAGTATAGACTGTGATCTTGGCTCCCCCTAGGTAACACCTCCACGCCTTGAAGGCTACGACTATGGCTAAGGCTTCCTTGTCGTGAATGGGGTAGTTCAGTTCTGCTCCGTGTAGCTTCTTACTGAGGTAAGCGATAAGCTGTAACCCGTGTCCATCGTCCTACATCAGTACTGCTCCGACTGCCTGGTCACTAGCATCTGCTTCAACTACGTAGTCTTTGTCTGGGTTCGGTAGGATGAGTACTGGCGCTGTGGTCAGTGCTGTCTGGAGCTGTTCCATGGCTTGCTGATGAGGAGTATCCCATTTGAAGGGCGTATCCTTTTGTGGTGCTGCTATCTTAACGTACTGTGGCACGAACCTGTTGTAGTAGTTGGCATAGCCTAGAAACTGCTGCAACTGTTGTGCCAACACATTACAGTGGCACGGTCATCGCACTCCCATTCGGCCTACAAGCCTGCTCAGCTTCTGGAATTTTGTGGGGAGGTTGTTCAACACGTTTTCTTCAAACCCTCAAAGTTTCAGAGTTTTTGAAGCAGTTACCAAGGCATGACAACATTTTATGTTTCAAGACTTATGGCATCCCGGAAGTGTGTGTTACTCCTTTTTGGTAACACCCGAGTTCACCATTTCGGCTGCTGACTCGTCTACAGAGATCTGATTGGTCTGAAATTCGGTCTAGCAGTCCTTTGCCCCGCTGTGCAAGTGGTCACCAAGTTTCAGAACGATCCAACATCTGAGCATTGCGTGACAGCTGCCGAAATTCACTGTTCCGTAGTCATGGTGCACTGTTGGCAGCATTTCCCTTGCCACCCTTTCATTGTTGTCATGCCAATGGTGCAGGGACAGAGAATGAGACAAGAAGTACAGGTGGTCAAGTGGGACTCTATAACCCTCCTTTTGAGAAGTGTGGTCTTCCTGGAAGCAACTTGCAAGAGGGTGCAAGTGGGAAGACAAGCTGACTCATGTTGGCTTGACTCACTATTGGTAGCCTTGAGTACAGCTCTGAACATCCAAGTGTGGTTGGCTTTGCTGACCTAGCTAGGACGTTTCCCATTCTTCTCTAGCCTTTCTCCCCTAGGACTCAACCTTCTCTGAGTTCCCAGGATGACCCAACCCCTTATGAGTCCCCTAGGCAATTTTGTACTCACCTCTTCCTTGCATCAATGAGAATACACGTTTTTTCAGCCGAGCTTACGTTTTCGTTCACTGCGTAGTGCACACACCTCTGATAATAGCAAGTAATATACCGTTGGAAAGCAGACACCTAAGGCTAACCGCTGTCCAAGTTTCAGCCTCGTATGTTCTCGGAGCTGATCGTGACGGCGTTTTGAACAGAGGCGGTTTGAAGACGTCAGATTCTGCTTAGGCGGTTTCATGGGCATCCGCGACCCCTAAGTGGACTGCAGACTATAACAAGTGGTATCAGAGCTGTTCTACTCTGTTCGTGGGTGAAAATGGAGGCTGAAGGTTCTGCTCCAGCTGGTCCCAGTGGCAGTGGTGGCGTGAGAGGCGCTGGGGAAGCGGGAAGAGGCGTTGCAGGCGGATCTGCGCCAATGGCTTCAGTTTCAACATCAGCTAAGGATGATGTGAAGGCATTCAACCTGGAGAAGTTCTCTGGGGATGATTGGGCATCATGGAGCTTCAGGATGGAGCTCCTCTTCAACCATTATGGGCTGCTTGAAGTGATGGATGGAGAATTCAAGAGGCCTACGAGCGAAGGAGCGACCAAAGAATGGGATCGCCGGTCCAAGGATGGATTCTTCCTTCTCTCCCAATGCCTCTCATCCAACCAGCTGCACCACATCAAGCATCTCATCAAGGAAGCTGAGTGTGGTCCTAAGGCATGGAGGATATTGAAGGATGTCCATGCCCCCAGCAGCGAAGCAATGGTGGTGGTGCTCGAGCGACAACTCCATGCGGTGAAGATCAACGAGGGTGATGCCGTACAAGGAGCGTTCGATCAACTCCGGGACCTCTATGTGAAGCTCTCAGCTGCTGGTGTGGACTACCCTGAGAAAATCAAGTGCTACAAGGCTCTCTCCTTGCTGCCGGAGTCGTGGGGGCCCTTGGTGGTCAACCTTAATGGGATGAAGGACTCGTGGTCCCTTGAGTGGATTCGCGCACAAGTTCTTCAAGAGGAGTTTCGGAGGAAGGAGCTGACCGCCGCTGCCGGTGAAGGTGGAGGCTCTGCCTATGGCATGAAGGGCTTCAAGGGGCGTGGCAGCAAGAAAGGGAAGGCCAAGGAAGGCTCTGGAGGGGAGCAGCATTCGGGAGGGAAGCGTGGCAACAAGGGAGGCAAGCGGTGTGGCGGCAAGTGTTGGTATTGCCATGTGGAAGGGCACCCATGGTTCAAGTGCCGCAAGCTACCTGACGGTTGGAGGCCTGGTCAACCATCAATTGAGGGCTCCAAGGGTGTTCATGGAGCTATGGGAGAAGGCATGGGCAGTGAGGAGGGCGAAGGAGGTGCTGGCGGATACGGCGGCATGTTCTACCATGTAGGGGAGGCGTGCCCCGAGGACATGGTTGTGCCGGCCAGCAAGATTGCTCTTCACCGCTCCTCCCATTGGGTCATCGACACGGGAGCCTTCATGACCATGACCAACCGAGAGGATCTACTGGATGAAGTTAGGCCATCAAAGGCAGCCACCGTCGTTTCAGCCACCGGCCAAGTTGTACCCGTGCGTGGCGAGGGGAGAGCCATGTTCATGGGTGCGGATGGGAGGCTTGTGGGGCTGAAGCGTGTTCTCCTTGTTCCTGGATTGTGTGCCAACCTCCTCTCTACCAAGGCCCTAAGTGAGGCAGGGATGAAGATGGAGATGTTGGGCACAAAGGTTTTCAAGGCAACTCTGGATGGGCGCGTATTGTGGGACCTCCGAGGCGGCAAGGACATGCACCGGTCCATGTGGGAGATACCGGTGCTGCCATGGAAGGAGGCGGCTGCGCGCTTGGCTGCTGGAGATGTGAGAGGAGGGCGTGTTAACCACGTGGACAATGGAGGGGGTGGTGATGACAGTGATGGTGGGCTCCTTGGGCATGGAGGGGCTGCGCTTCCAAGTGTAACTCCTAGCACGGGTGAGACGGATTGGCTCACCGCACACCGTCGCTTTGGCCACGTGGCGCTACCTCAGTTGCAGCAGCTGTTTAAGGAGGAAAGAGTCAAGGGGCTGAGGATAAAGGGGGAGCCCAAGGAGGTGGGATCTTGTGAGACTTGCTTGACCAGCAAGTTTTCACGGTTTCCCTTCCATTCGGTGGAGGGGAAGTCGAGTGACCCGGTGGAGCTCGTGCATGTGGATCTCGTGGGACCCATGAAGGTGAAGGGAGATGGTGGGGCCCTGTATTCTATGACCATGGTGGATGACAACACAAGGCTCACCTGGTCCTTTCCACTTTCAAAGAAGAGTGATGCTGCAAGGGTCATCATTGAAGAGTGGCTGCCCATGGTGGAGCGAGAGAGCGGCAAGCGGGTGAAGGCGATACGTAGTGACCGTGGTGGGGAGTTCTTGGGAGCGGAGTTCCGGAGCTGGCTGAAGCGGCATGGCATCAAGCAGCAGCTCACCACGGCCTACACCCCTCAATCCAATGGCGTGGCAGAGAGAGCGAACCGGACCATCTTGGAGGGCGGGAGAACGATGTTGGTAGACTCGGGTCTACCCTTACGGTTCTGGCCCCTCGCTATTCGCCATGCCACCGTCATCAAGAACCGAGTATTGACTCATGTGGGAGGGCAGCATTGGGTCCCTATGGAGAAATGGAGGGGCAAGAAGCCTCTGGTGGATATGCTTCGAGTCTTTGGGTGCATGGGACTCGTGCACGTCCCTAAGGAAAAGCGTGACAAGCTTCAAGCGGCGGCGGTGTGGGCTGTTCATTTGGGACTTGCACAAGGGAGCAAGGGGTGGCTCATGTGGGACCCAATAGCCAACACCATCTTCACCACCAGAGATGCCAAGTTCATGGAGGGGCTCATGTTCAAGGAGTGGTTGGAGCGAGGGAGGAGCAAGGTCACCATTCCGCTCGGAATAGAGGTGGGAACGAATGACCCACTCTTCATTCCCATCGAGTTGTCTTCGTCTTCAGAGGTAACGGAGGTGTCACATGACTTGGGAGGTGCTGAAGGGGAGGCAGTAGAGGTGGAGGGAGTGTTGCAGCAAGAGAAGGCCCCTGTAGCTGAGAGAGGTGATGCCGAGGAGGAGGTGCAGCAGCCTACACCATCCCCTACTCTTCCACCAAGGCGGACAACCCAAGGGAAGCGTGGTGCTGTCCGTGGTGGAGCTAAGGAGAGTGCAGCCAAGGAGAGGCCCAAGAGAGCTGCTCACCCAAGGGATTTCCTCAAGTATGAAAGGCTTGGGGGTCCCAAGGCATTGCTGGTCCAGGAGGAGGAAGATGATGAGGAGAAGGGAGCCGAGGGAGAGATGGAGCAGATTTGTTGCTTCGGTGTCAACTTACCTCATGAACCGGCTTCGATGGAGGAAGCACTTGCTGGAGATGATCGAGAGGCTTGGTTGGCTTCAAGGGAGGATGAGTTTAAGAGCCTCATGGAGAATGGAACGTGGACCCTCACCAATCTGCCCCCGGGAAGAAAGGCATTGGATTGCACGTGGATATTACGTGTGAAGACCGATGCGGAGGGGAAGTTGGAGAGGCGCAAAACAAGACTTGTGATCAAGGGTTTCCAGCAGAGGGAGGGGGTTGACTTTAAGGAGGTGTTTGCTCCTGTTGCCAAGGCTCCTACGCTCCGGGTGTTGCTGGCAGCAGCTGCCGTTTGTGGTTGGAAGGTGGAGCAAATGGATGTGAAGACGGCTTTCCTCTATGGCGTGGTAGATGAGGAGATTTACATGAAGCAGCCAGAGGGGTACGACGATGGGAGCGGACGTGTTTGCAGGCTCAACAAGGCCATCTATGGCCTCAAACAAGCTCCAAGGTGCTGGTATGCAAGGCTGGTGGAGGCGTTGGAGGCTCTTGGCTTCAAAGTTAGCGGGTGCGACGAGAGTCTCTTCATAACCGAGGGGGATGAGGAGAAAGTGTTTCTCCTTGTCTACGTCGATGACATTCTCCTCTTCTCTCCATCCCTGGAGAGGATCAAGGAGGTGCAAGGGAAGCTGAAGGAGACCTTTCAATGCAAGGCCCTTGGACCAGTGGGGTATTACCTTGGTCTTCACGTGGAGCGGGACGAGGTGAAGGGATGGTTGAGGCTTCACCAACACAAGTACCTTGCAGCCATGGGGGAGAGGTATGGGCTGGAGGAAGGGAGGAGTGTAAAGACTCCACTACCCTCAGGATTTCAGCTACACCTTGATGAAGAGGAGGGTGAGGTGTTGGAGCCCGAGTTGCAGCGTCGGTTCCAGTCAATGGTGGGGAGCTTGATGTATGCTTCGGTCAACACTCGCCCCGATATTTCATTCGCGGTTTCGCAGCTGGCTCGTGTGGTGTCTAGGCCCCTTCAAGAGCACCTTGATGCAGCAGAGAGGCTGGTGAGGTACTGCATGGCAACCTCAAGGGTGGGGCTGCAATATTCAGTGCATGGGCAGCTGAAGCAAAAGGGAGTGGAGGAGGTGAGCACGAAGACCGGTGCACCTGCAAGGCGTGGACACTTGTACCTCTCGTGCTTCACCGATGCTACCTGGGCAAGTGACATCAGTGATGCAACATCCCACGGTGGCTATGTATGCTGTGTTGGAGGGAGTCCAGTGAGCTGGAAGTCTAAGAAGCAAGGGGAGATAGCTCACTCATCAACGGAAAGCGAGTACATGGCGTTGTTTCATGGGGTGAAGGAGGTGGTTTGGATGAGGAGGTTGCTTGAGGAGTTGGGGCAGGAGCAAGAGGGTCCTACACCTGTGTTTTGTGACAGCCAAGGAGCAATTGCAATGGCTCGCAATGCTGTGCTCCATGGGCTGAACAAGCACATGCATATCAAATGGCATTGGGTGAGGAAGGAGGTGAAGAAGGGCACGGTCTCCTTGCACTACATCAACACTACCAAGCAACCTGCAGATTTTTTGACGAAGCGGCTTGCAGAGCATCAGCATTGGACCTGCGCCACCTTGTGTGGCATGTCCTTCAACTAGGGGAGGCAGCTTCAGGGAGCAGCTAAGGGATGAATGAGAGCACGATGAGGGGGAGTTTGTTGTGCCAACACATTACAGTGGCACGGTCATCGCACTCCCATTCGGCCTACAAGCCTGCTCAGCTTCTGGAATTTTGTGGGGAGGTTGTTCAACACGTTTTCTTCAAACCCTCAAAGTTTCAGAGTTTTTGAAGCAGTTACCAAGGCATGACAACATTTTATGTTTCAAGACTTATGGCATCCCGGAAGTGTGTGTTACTCCTTTTTGGTAACACCCGAGTTCACCATTTCGGCTGCTGACTCGTCTACAGAGATCTGATTGGTCTGAAATTCGGTCTAGCAGTCCTTTGCCCCGCTGTGCAAGTGGTCACCAAGTTTCAGAACGATCCAACATCTGAGCATTGCGTGACAGCTGCCGAAATTCACTGTTCCGTAGTCATGGTGCACTGTTGGCAGCATTTCCCTTGCCACCCTTTCATTGTTGTCATGCCAATGGTGCAGGGACAGAGAATGAGACAAGAAGTACAGGTGGTCAAGTGGGACTCTATAACCCTCCTTTTGAGAAGTGTGGTCTTCCTGGAAGCAACTTGCAAGAGGGTGCAAGTGGGAAGACAAGCTGACTCATGTTGGCTTGACTCACTATTGGTAGCCTTGAGTACAGCTCTGAACATCCAAGTGTGGTTGGCTTTGCTGACCTAGCTAGGACGTTTCCCATTCTTCTCTAGCCTTTCTCCCCTAGGACTCAACCTTCTCTGAGTTCCCAGGATGACCCAACCCCTTATGAGTCCCCTAGGCAATTTTGTACTCACCTCTTCCTTGCATCAATGAGAATACACGTTTTTTCAGCCGAGCTTACGTTTTCGTTCACTGCGTAGTGCACACACCTCTGATAATAGCAAGTAATATACCGTTGGAAAGCAGACACCTAAGGCTAACCGCTGTCCAAGTTTCAGCCTCGTATGTTCTCGGAGCTGATCGTGACGGCGTTTTGAACAGAGGCGGTTTGAAGACGTCAGATTCTGCTTAGGCGGTTTCATGGGCATCCGCGACCCCTAAGTGGACTGCAGACTATAACAGCAACTCCTTCACGTTCTCCGGCACTTTCCACTTCTTAACGGCTTCGATCTTCCGCGCGTCCATGTGTACGCCTTCGGCGCTCACCATGTGCCCGAGAAACTGCACCTTCTTTAGTGCAAAGTCGCTCTTTGACAGCTTCACGTAGAACTTATTATTCCGTAAGATCTCGAACACCTTCCGCAGATGCTCCACGTGCTCTTTCATGTTCCTGGAGTAGATGAGTATGTCGTCTAGGTACACAACTACGTACTCGTCCAGCAGGGGCCGTAGAATATGGTTCATCTCTTCTTGGAACGTTGCTGGTGCATTGCAGAGTCCGAACGGCATCACTAAGTATTTGTAGGAGCCGTATCTGGTATGGAACGCCTTCTTATGGATTGAGTTGTCCGCCATCGTGATCTGCCAGTAACCCGACCGTAGGTGTGTGAAAGAATGAGGAATGAATGAACTAGCACAAGGTTGGGTACAAGTAGGAAACCCTAGGAAACTGTACCCCATAGTGTCTACCCCACTATAGCCTAGACAAGCTATATCATATGAGTTTGACACACCCCCATAGGCAAAGTGGGGGAGAACAAGAGGTCACAAGACCAGTCAAGCAAAGCAAGGCAAGCTCAGGGTGGATCACAAAGTCACCACACAATCCGAGCACAAGAGCAAGGCCAAAAGGCCAGTTCACATGCAAGATCATATATAAAGGTAAACAAGCAAGTGCAGGTATAGAAAGATCACAGTACAAGCAAGGTCAAGAAGTCAGCAAGTGAGGCCAAGTAGGCACAAGACCTAGCATCGTACAGAAGCGCTGATGATCACAAGGCGGAAGTGCCTTGGTAAAGATATCAGCAGTGTTGGCCTCAGAGGCCACGTAAGCAAGGTGCAGCTGACCACACTGCTGCAGCTCACGAGCAAGGAAGTAGCGAAGAGCAATGTGCTTCGTTCTGTGCTCCAGTCTGTGCTCTCGACACAAGGCCAGCATGGCCTTGTTGTCTACGTACAGAACTGGAGGAGAACGAGGCGGCTCTCCTAGGTCAGTCAGCAGGTAGGTGAGCCAGCGTAGCTCCTGTGCAGCCATGGCCCCCGCGTAGATCTCAGCCTCACAGCTGGAGCCGAGAACAGAAGAAGAGCGGGTAGACCGCCACGAAACAGAGCCGGAGCCAAGGCTGAAGGTGTAACCCTGTGACGACCGCTGCGTAGCCTGGTCGTCAGCCCAAGAAGCGTCAGCGTGACCGGTGAGGACCACTCGACGTCGCCCTCCAAGCACTAGCCCCATGCCCGACGTACTGCACAAGTAGCGCAACACCCTCTTCGCTGCAGCCATGTGCTCTGGTCGGTGTCTCCCAGGAGCAACATAGCGTGCCAAGATGCTAAGAGGGTATGCAAGGTCAGGTCGAGTGCAGGTCATCAGGTACATGAGGCAGCCAACAAGCTCTGGGTACGGGCCACTCGGCTCTACGGACTCATCCGAAGGCAGAGCTGAGAGCGAGTGGCGAGTAGACAGAGGAGTGGCCTGAGGCGAGGAGTACGCGAAGTCGAAGCGCTGAAGGACCTGCTGCACCATGTGTGACTGAGTCAGGGTAATGGTGCGCTGTGCTCTGTCCCGGGTGATCTGCAAGCCAAGGTAGCTGCGCAGTTCACCCAGGTCTGTGCACGTGTGTCTCTTCTGTAGCTCGGACTTCACGTGGGCGAGTCCAGCAGTGTCAGCAGTGGCAAAGACCAAGTCGTCGACGTACACGAGGATGTAGAACGGCGGCAAAGAGGTGTCGGTGCGCAGAAACAGCGACGGGTCGGCAGTAGAAGGAGCAAACCCAAGAGCCGCAAGTGTAGTCCTCAGTGTGTCGTGCCACTCACGGGGCGCCTGGCGGAGACCGTAGACTGGCCGCCGGAGGCTCCACTGGGTACCAGGAGGAAACGACCCAGTGAAGCCAGGTGGGCGGCGCAGCCAGATCTCCTCGTGCAGGCTGCCCTGCAGGAAAGCTGTGCTGAAGTCAAGAGAGTGAAGCTCGTAGTCGCGCTGAGCGGCTATGTGCAGCAGCACCCGAAGAGTGGTCATCTTCGGGGTGGGAGAGAAGGTCTGAAAGTAGTCAACTCCCTGCCGCTGACTGAAGCCTCGAGCCACGTAACGCGCCTTGAAGACAGGCGGAGAACCCGGCGGCCGCTTCACCCTGAAGATCCACATGCCACTGACGATGTTCGCCCCAGGTGGGGGAACCTCGTCGACGTAGGTGCCTGTGGACTTCCAGGAAACCATCTCTGCGTCCATGGCTGACTGCCACTGAGAGGAGTAGGGACCCTCGATCGCCTCAGCGTACGATCGAGGAGTCGGGATGTCTGGTGCATCCGGGTCTCCCTCAGGGGCAATCAGCGTGGACACGAGATGAGGCAAAGCAGCAGCAAAACACTGTAACTCCTCCTGCCTGTCCTCAAGGACGTCCGTGCTAAGAGCACACTCACCCCCGACGGACGGAGGACAGACAGACTCAGACTCAGCAACAAGACTAGCAGCGTAGTCTAGACGACAGCGAGCAGCAAAGTCGACAAGCTCAGCAACTAGGGCCGACGCAGCAGTGGACTCAAAGGAAGGGTCAGTGACAGCAGTGGCCAGGAGACGCGTGACAGTAGGACTGGCAGCACGAAGAGAGTCAGACTCCGGGTCAGCAAGAACAGGAAGAGAGGACTCTGGAGGAGACGGCAACGGGACACGCAGAGGAGCAGTGGAAGGACGCAGTGCCATCTGGTGTGTGCCTGGGACCGCAGGAGGACGCGGACGCGGAGCACGACGACTAGTGCGAGCAGCACGAACAGGCGACGCAGGACGAGACGCAGGCTCACGACGCTCAGCAAGACCTCCAGTAGGACCAGTGTAGGGAGAAGGAGCAGGTAGGGGGGAGGCGGGCTGTAACTGTGACCGCGACTGGACAGGCTGTGGACACTCTAAGGAAGGAGCAGGACCAGTAGAGGGCGGGAGACCAAGAACCTGCTCCAGGAGCGGAACGAAGTACGGCCTCGGCCGCGCAGCGCCTCCAGAACCAGCAGGGACAGCACCAGTATCCCCAGCGGCAGCACCAGCGCCAGCAGCACCTCCAGCTCCAACAGCGCCAACTCCAGCACCCTCAGACGCACCAGCACCAGCAGAACTACCAGCGCCAACACCCCCAGCAGCTCCAGCTCCAGCAGCTCCAGCAGCACCAACTCCAGCAGGACGGGCAGCTCCAGTACCGCCAGCAGCTCCAGTAGTACCTCCAGCAGGACTAACTCCAGCAGCCCCAGCAGCACCCCCAGCCCAGCAGCTCCAGTACCGCCAGTACGAGCAACTCCAAGACCAGCAGCAACAATAGTACCTCCAGCTCCAGCAGCACGGCTCCAGCGCCGGGCAAACCACTCGCGCAGCTCCTGCGGAGAGAGTGGCTCCCGCCTCGACGAAGCACCGCGAGAGGCCACACGAGCAGACCCAGCACCCCCAGGCTCCGCACCCCCAGGCTCAGCACCCCCAGGCTCAGCACCCCCAGGCTCCGCACCCCCAGGCTCAGCACCCCCAGACTCAGCACCCCCAGGCTCAGCACCCCCAGACTCAGCACCCCCAGTCTCAGCACCTCCAGACCCGGCACCCGCAGGCTCAGCACCTCTAGCAGCAGCACCAGAGTCAACAGCTACCTCGACAGGCTCAACTGCGTCTACCTGGGACACACCTGACGGGGCAGGACCCTGAGGGGGGAGGGGGTCTACCGGGGGAGGACCTGGCGCAAGGAAGAGCGGCGGCGGGGGGAGGGGCGCAGTGCGGTAGGGGAAGAGACGGTAGTAAGGCACCGACTCGTCAAAGGTGACGTCCTGGGAGGACAGAACACGGCGCGAAGTGGGGTGGTAAAACTGCCACCCAGGCGCGTCAGGGGGGAAGCCAAGGAAGACGCAGGGAACAGCACGGGGGGACAGCTTGTCCGCAGACAAGTCGCGAACAAACGCCCGAGATCCCCAGACCCGAAACGCAGACGCATCGCCAACCTTCCCCGTCCACCGCAGGGTGGGGGAGGTCTCTGGCAAGGAGACCTGGGGCTGGAGGTTGAGCTGATGCGCTGCGTACTGAACCGCAAACGGCCACAGAAAATGGGGGGCAGCCGCATGGATCATGGACGTACGAGCGACGTCCATGACCATGCCAATGCGGCGCTCAGCAATCCCATTTTGCTGTGGAGAGGCCGGAAGCGTGAAGGTCTGGCGGATGCCCTGTGCGCGACAGAAGGCTCCCAGACGGGCAGAGGAAAACTCCCCGCCTCTGTCAGAGTGTAGACGCAGAACAGGAAAGTCCGAGCCGAAACTCTCTCTGAGCTGGAGACGAGCTGCGCGGATCCAGACGATCAACACCTCAGTGACGTCGCCCTTGCTGCGCAAGGGGAAGACTGTGGTGTAATGCGAGTAGTCGTCGACCACCAACAGGAAGTAACGCTCGTGCCCCTGGCCACGGACGCGGGCGGGGCCCCACACGTCCATGTGAAGAGTCTGCAGCGGAGCCTCTGTCGGAGGAAACTCGGAGGAGTGAGGGGCGGCGCGCTGTCGCCCCTCGACGCAGGGGACGCAGGTAGGGGCAGGCCCCGGAGGTAGGGGAGGGAGAGACCGGGGGAGACCAGAGACAAGGACACGGGAGGCCATGCCTCGGAGACGAGGCAGGGAGGGGTGACCAAGGCGGTGGTGCCAGAGGAGAGTCTGGTGGGACAGGAGACGACACGAGCAGGGAGCAGACTCAGGACCAGACCTGGACGCTGCAGCAAACACCTGACTCGACGCAGCTACCTGACCAGACTCAGCAGCCGGAGGAGACTCAGTAGTAAGTGTGTACAGGCTCGACCCCGGCCAACGGGTGAACGTGGCCTGTCCGAGCACACGTGCAGTGGGTCACCCGCTGACTAGCAGGAGTGAACTGGTCAACCCCCCTATCCTGTAGGTCAGCTCCACTCACCAAGTTCGTAGAGAACGAGGGGAGGTAGAGACCGGACAGGGTGCCAGAGGGGGCTGCCGGGCACGGTAAGACAGTGGAGAAGCTAGCAAGGACAGGACCCCCAGAGGGGTCCGCCAGGGAGACCGCAACCGGCCGACTGAGCGGCGTAAGCGTGGTGCGGTCTCGAAAGAAGGAGCGGGAAGCACCCGAGTCAAGGGTGAAGGTGTGTAGGGCCTGAGCCGACGTAGTACCTGAGAGAGCAGACTCAGTAGCACCTGGGGCAGCAGACGCACTAGCACCTAGAGCAGCAGCCTCACCAGCACCTAGAGCAGCAGCCTCAATGCCCGGGTCAGGCGGAACACACAGGTAACAGTCACCCTCATCACTAGTAGACACAGTATACATGGCAGCAAGAATAGCATCATAATCAAGATCAAAGATAGCAACCCCAGCCCTAGACAGAACGTCCCAGCGAGGGATCTCAGTGGCGTCAGGGAACTGGTGACGCCACGCGTCCGTCAGGCGGCCGAAGCAGCGCTGGGTGGAGTGCGGGCCCCCGCACTGCTCACCAGCACGGTCGCCTGTACGGAGGACGTAGGTGCAGGGACCAGTACCCCCACCTCGCTGACGCCCAGCGTACCACTCACGAAGCTGCTGAGGGGACAGGGTCTCACGACTGCGCTGCTGCTGCTGGCGCGGACCACCACCGGAGCCACTCCTCTGCGCAGAGCCGCGACCGGCTCCACTGCTGCCGCCGCCGCCTCCGCCACCTCCGCCGCCTCCGCCACCTCCGCCGCCTCCGCCACCTCCGCCGCCTCCGCCCCCTCCGCCACCGCCGCCGCCTCCACCGCCTCCACTGCTGCCACCGACACCTCCACCCCCGCCACCACCCCCACCACCACCCCCACCCCCTCCACTGCCTCCACCACCACCTCCACCGCCCCCGCCAGCCCCTCCAGCGCCCTTGCCTCCCTTGCCCTTGCCGGTGCGGCGTCTCCCGCTAGGGGCAGACGCAGCGCCGACCGACTCGAAACCAACGAGGTCGGCCGCAGCAGCAGAAGCAACAGAGGGCAAGAGGGGGGAGGGGGAACACCCCACAAAGACGGGGGTGCGAGGGTCACCACGAGAGGCTCCTACAGCGACTATGCTCTTCTCTGCTGCTAGGAGGCGCTCCTCGAGGAGGTCAACGGTGAGTGTGGTGGGGCAAACTGAGAGGAAGTGGTCCCTGACTAAGCGAAGGGAGTCAGGGAGCCGGGTGACTATGTAGTAGAGGGTGATGTACATGGGGGGGGGGTTCTTGGCACAGAACTCAGCAGGAAGCGCAGCGCGGTAGCGAGTGTCACTAGTGCGAAGGTGCGTAATGAGGTCAGCGACTGTGGGAAAGGCAGCAAGGTCAGGGAACAGGTACGGCAGCATGAGGCGGCTAAGCGCAGCAGTGGCAGGGGAGGAGTAGCGTGCAACTACAGCGTCGTACAAGGTCTTAGCACTCTTGTACTGGCTAAAGTGCGCACGCTCAGTGGTCGGTAAGTGGCGACGCACAGCAAGGCGGGCAGCAGCATCGCGTGTGGCCCACTGTGAGCGAACAGTGCTGTCAGCAGTAGCAGGCGGGGCAGGAGAGACACCAGAGGTGAGATCGAACAGAGAGAGTCCGTCCGCCCTATCGCACTGTAGGAACAGCTGGAGGTCATCGACCCAGACCTCAAAGTCAACAGCACGACCCTCAGCATCAAAGGTAAGGACACTGGGGGTAGCCATGACTGCAGTGGTCTAGCAGGGAATGATCTCACCAGTCCGAGTAAGTGGGGCCGGGGCGCGTCGGTAGGAGCAGTAGGGGCTCGACGGCAGGGCGGCTCGGCGGCTCGGCTGCTGGGCGGCTCGGCGGCTCGGCTGCTGGGCGGCTCGGTGGCTCGGCTGCTGGGCGGCTCGGCGGGTCGGTTGCTGGGCGGCTCGGCTGCTCGGCGGCTCGGCTGCTGGGCGGCTCGGCTGTCGGGCGGCTCGGCGGCTCGGTGGCTGGGCGGCTCGGCTGCTCGGCGGCTCGGCTGCTGGGCGGCTCGGCGGCTGAAGGGGCCGCTAGGGGCGGCGACGAGGCCGCGTAGGGAGGGGAGCAGCGACGGGGCCGCTAGGGGCGACGAGGGGGCCGCGTAGGTAGGGAGGCGGCGATGGGGCCGCTGAGGGCGGCGATGGGGCCACTAGGGGCGGCGACGGGGCCGCGTAGGGGCGGCGACAGGGCCGCGTAGGGGCGGCGACAGGGCCGCGTAGGTAGGGAGGCGGCGACGGGGCCGCTAGGGGCGGCGACGGGGCCGATTAGGGGCGGCGACGGGGCCGCTAGGGGCGGCGACGGGGCCGCTAGGGGCGGCGACGGGGCCGCTAGAGGCGGCGACAGGGGCCGCGTAGGGGCGGCGACGGGGCCGCTAGGGGCCGCGAGGGGCGGCACGGGGGGCCGTGGGAGGGGCCTCTAAGGGACCTCGACGGAAGGGCGGCCCACAAGGCGCGCCTCGGGCAGAAAAAATTTCAGTGGTGGGCCCAAGGAAGCGTTCCCACTAGGGAACCTGCTCTATACCATGTGAAAGAATGAGGAATGAATGAACTAGCACAAGGTTGGGTACAAGTAGGAAACCCTAGGAAACTGTACCCCATAGTGTCTACCCCACTATAGCCTAGACAAGCTATATCATATGAGTTTGACAAGGTGCAGCTTCGAAACGACTGTAGCACCACGCAGTTGTTCCAGTAGGTCATCTATTGCGGTATGGGATATTTGTTTTTGGCTGTCTGTTTGTTCAGTGCGCGGTAGTCGATGCACATCCGTAACCTACCGTCTGGTTTATGAGTGAAGAGAACTGGTGCACCGTAGGGAGAGGTGGATGGGCGGATCAGTTGTCTGTCCGGTAGATACTCTATCTGCTTCTTCATGTCTGTCAGTTCGGTCGTACTAAGGCGGTATGGTGCACGTGAGACGGGTTTCGCACCTGGTTCCTCCACGATCTCGTGCTCGTGGGTGCGTGCTGGAGGAACGCCTGCGGGTAGGTCGTCGGGCATTATATCCTTGTATTGCTCCAAGACCTCCTTCACTGCTACATGTAGCTCCGAACTCGGCTTCTCCTCCTTTCCTGCGGCCATACCCAGTGCTAGGTAACTCCGTGTTACTCTCGTTCACCTTCAGTTCGAACCGTGCCAGTGTGGTTTCAGGAACGTCCCCTGTATCCGTCCAGCTTCGTAGCTCTATCCGCTTCTCGTTGTTGTAGATGCACACCTTCCTTTGACCCAATCGATCTCGGGGTTGAACCGCTTCAGAAAATCTCACCCCAAGATGAAATCCGAACCCTTGATGTTCGTGATCGGCAACATCAGCTTCCATCTCAGCGCCCCTATGTGCAGCTGCAGTGATGCTTCGCCGTGGATAAGAAGTTTCGTACCGTCCACCATTGTTGCCGAGAACTTGGTCTCCTTGGAAGGTTCTCCAATTTTCTCCAACGTCCCGTGGTCACATATTGATTGGGATGCACCGTTGTCCACGAGTGCCTAGAGGCGTTGTCCTTTGCATAACACCTCGAGGAGTAGTGGTTCCTGTTGCGCTGAGTAGCCAAAGAGGGTCTCATTGATAGGATGATAGGGTACATCAAAATGAATACCATCCCTATTTCCTATACCTGACTCAGCACTTTCCAACTTCACCTGGGGGGGTAGCACATTTTCTGCGGCTTGTACAACTTCTCATGAGCCTGGAATTTTCCTCTAAGCCTTTGCAGCTGTGTAGGCTTCACCTGTGGGCAATCGGGAGCCTTAACACTGTGCTGCGGGGAGAGAGTATTAACTCTACGGAACGCACGACCCTTTTCTACGCTCTGTAGTACTCTGTCCAACTTCTCAGGTACCCGAATAATCTTTAAAGGCTTTTTCTTGGCCTATAAATCTCCCCTGAATTTTTCAAAGGCTTGAAAACCACGAGAAGCAATATTTTTTGTTAGAGTATCTTTATAGGATACTTTTAACGAATTCTTACTTCCGTGGGTGTTCGGCTGGAGTTTCCCGATTGGTGCAGAGTTTTTTTTCGCGGAGCCTCACCATTCGCCTCGGCGATTTCCCCTGATGGCGGCCGGTCGTGACGTTTTATATTCGCGCCATCATTTTCTCCTTTTTTCACCCGCCCCGAAGTCGCCACGTCGTCGCCCTTTTCCGCTTTTCATATCTTTACGCGATCGCCAGGTCGATCCGCGGCTACTGGTGATTCCCATTTTTTTTACTTCGGGGGTGTTCCACTGTTGCCGCCCAGCATTGCCGCATGTGCTATTTTCATTTTGTAGCACGACAAAATTTGATGCCCTGTTGCGCCGCAAACTTCGCATTTTGTCGGTTGCTGCTTCGCGTCAAATTTGTCGATATCCATCGGTTCGGCGAACGTGGGGGTGCCGATCGCTCCGTGCCAAATGTATGGTTCAGCCCGTAATGTCGTGTTTTGGGTTGACCACGCGTCAACACGTCGTACCTTTCGGCTGCCCGTACAATGTCGCGGTAGCTACTGTAGTTCGCTGCGATAACCTGCCAGCAAATCTCCATTTTCAACCCCTCAGTGTACGCCTGGATTTTCTCGCCCTCGGTCAGGTCGGTGATTCGATTGAACAGTAGCTCCATCTGCTGTGTGTACTGTGCTACACTACTGTACTGCTTGTGTCGGTGAATCTGTTGCCGCCCCATGTAGGTCAAATTGATTGGTTCGGAGCGTTCGATGTCCTCCCGAAAATGCGTCCACGTTTTCTCCGCGCGGGCCACGTCAGTGTAATAAATCCACTCGAGTGCTGGTCCCCTTAACAGTGTTGCTGCAAGCCGAATCCGTGTTGCGTCGTGTGTTGGGGTCGAACAGGCAATGGCCTCGAAATAAATTTCGAGGGTCGCCACAAAACGTCGAACGTCCGATCCCTTCGCGCTTGGATCGAACACTTCGGAGAGCCTCGGGTGAGCTGCTTCGAGGTTCGGCGTCGGTGGTGCCATCGGTCCGTGAAATGTTGGTGTCGCTGCTGCTGCTGTCGCTGCTACGTTCGGTGTTGCATTGACTGCTGCGGTGGCGGCTGCGGATTGGTTTGTCAGAAGGGCCTCGATTCGCCGAATCGCCGCCTGCGTCTGTTCCACGTCGGTGCGGAGGCTGGCGATGTCGCTCGTCGTCGCGTAGTTGTCGTCTTGACCCTCCATGCCTGACATTGCACATTCGAAAACCGAAATCGAGGGGGAGTGAAAAACACGGAACCGGTTTTACGTACCCGAAATCGGTGTTTAACAGTCGTCGCCCCTGCGGTTTTTTTGAAGACTCGGTTTTAGTGGTCGAAAAAACTTCGCGTGTAAACCGCCCTGATTACCAAGTCTGAGGATCTAGGATCGAGCTCAGAAAAGTGGGTTTGAATCGAATCATCACGTGGGTAAAACACGAGGCTATATATAGGCTCGACACAAGGCCCAGTAACCAGGTGTTGCGCGAAGGTTCCGAGGGTCGCGAAGCGTCCCGAACAGATCCTTCCTGAATTCGGTAGAAGGCAATTCGGTGGCAACCGAAAAGCCCAGAATTCGGTGTACGCAACCTAGCTCGGTGCTATAACTATAATAAAATACGCGAAAGCACCTAGCCTAGGAAATTAAGCAATTCATGCATGCATAAAATAAGCCTATGCTAGGAATAGCATAATAAAGTAAAGGCAAGCAAGCATAGCTGGCATAAGCCGTCGTACTCTCACATCGTCGACGTAGGTGCCTGTGGACTTCCAGGAAGCCATCTCTGCGTCCATGGCTGTCTGCCACTGAGAGGAGTACTCACCCGAGATCGCCTCTCTGTAAGAGAGCAGGGTGGGGATGTCAAGTGCATCCGGGTCTCCCTCAGGGGCAAGCAGCATGGCAGCAAGCTGAGCTACAGCGGCCACAAGGCACTCCATCTTCTCCTTCCTGTCCTCAAGAACGTCACAGCCAAGGGCAAATTCACCCCCGACGGATGGAGGATAGGTAGGGTCAGGGTCAGAAACAAGACTCGAAAGGTAGTCTAGCCGGTACGCAGCAGCAAAGTCGACCAGCTTAGCGACTAAGGCAGACGCAGCAGGAGACGAGAACGTAGGGTTTGTCACAACTGTAGCAAAAAAGCGAGTGACAGTCAGACTGGAAGCACGAGCAAGGTCAGACGGAGGGTCAGCAACGTCAAGAAGAAAAGACGCAGGAGGTGACGGCAAGACAACACGCTATGGAATAGTGGAAGGGCGGAGTATCATAAAGTGAGTGCCCTGGTGAGCCGGAGCACGAGAACGACGAACACGAGGAACACGGGCAGGGACAGAAGCTCTAGTCTCAGGCTCTCGACGCTCAGGAGTGGAACCACGAGTCTCAGGCTCTCGACGCTCAGTCAGTGACTCTGTCACCGCAGTGTAAGGAGCAGGAGCTTGCAGTGGGGAGTGAGGCAGTAGCTGTGGCTGAGACCGGTCTGTCTGTGGGAATAGTAATGGAGGATTAGTACCAGCGACAGCGAACTAAGTAGCAGCTGGCGGAAGACTGAGAAGGTGGCGAAGAGCACCAGTAGCTCCAGTAGTACCTCCAGCACTCCGTGCACCTCCAGTACTAGCAGCTCCAGCACCTCGAGCACCAGTAGCACCTCCAGTACCTCCAGGACTAGTAGCTCCAGCACCTCCAGCACCTCCAGCACCTCCAATACTAGCAGCTCCAGCACCTCCAGCACCTCCAATACTAGCAGCTCCAGCACCACCAGCACCAGCAGCACCTCCAGTACCTCCAGGACGAGCAGCTCCAGCACCTCCAGCACCAGCAGCACCTCCAGTACCTCCAGAACTAGCAGCTCCAGCACCTCCAGCACCTCCATTACTAGTAGCTCTAGTACCTCCAGCACCAGCAGCTCCAGAAGCGGTAATACTGCAACCTCCACCACCAGGACGGCCTCGCTGAAGGATCCACTCACGAATCTGCTAGTGCGAGAGCGTCCCGAGTCGACTAGGCAGCTGCGGCTGTCCAACTCTAGGAGCACCCACGGCTCCACCACCACAAGGACTCCCAGCACCCCCAGAGTCAGCACCCTCAGTCTCAGCACCCCCAGGCTCAGTACCCCCAGTCTCAGCACCCCCAGGCTCAGCACCCCTAGTCTCAGCACCCCCAGGCTCAGCACCCCCAGTCTCAGCACCCCCAGGCTCAGCACCCCTAGTCTCAGCTCCAGAGTCCACAGCAGCAGGCTGCAGAGGCGGCGAAGACGGCCGAGGCGGAAAACCCGGGAGGGGTCTCCAAGCGAGGAGAGCGGCGAGTGGTCACCGTGTCGTCAGCGGCGGGGTCACCCCCCTCAGCTGGGCCAGAGAAGTTAAAGAGATCTCCAAAGGCTCAACCAAGGGGGGTGGGTCTACCTGAGACACACATGAGGGAGAAGGACCCTGTGGGGGGAGGGGGTCTACCGGAGGGGGGACGGGTACCAGGAAGAGGGGCGGCGGGGGGACTGGGTGGAGTGCGTGCGGGTGGAGCCGGTAGTAGCAGACCGACTCGTCAAAGGTGACCTCCTGGGAGGACAGAACGCGACGCGATGAAGGGTGGTAAAACTGCGAGGGCGAGGCGTCGGTGGGGAACCCAAGGGAGACGCAGCGAAGAGTGCGAGGAGAGAGCTTGCTCGGTGGTATCGCGGACAAGGGAGAGCGCGCCCCAGACCCGAAACGTCAACGCATCGCCAACCTCACCCGACCAATAGAGTGTGGGCGAGGTTTCTGGCAAAGAGACACGGGGCCAGAGGTTGAGCTGATGCGCGGCGTATCGGACGCAAACGGCCACAGAAAATGGGGAGTAGCCGCATGAATCATGGAGGTACGAGCAACCTCCATGATCAAGCCAATGCGACGCTCAACAATCCCATTTTTCTGCGGAGAGGCCGGAAGTGTGAATGACTGGACGATGGCCTCTGCTCGACAGAACTCCTCAAGGAGGCCGAAAGAGAACTCACCGCCCTTGTCAGAGTGCAGACGCAGGACTCAAAAGTCCTGCCAAAACCGCTCGCGCAGCTGATGACGAGTAGCGCGGATCCAGGGGATCAAAACACCGCGGACGTCCACCTTGTTGCGCAAGGGGAAGACCATGGTGTAGCGCGTGTAGTCGTCAACGACCAGCAGGAAGTAGCGCTCCTGGTTGCCGAAGTTTCTGACGCTGCATGGGAAGCGGTCGGGGCAGATGGTCCGAGTGCGTGGCGTGCACGCAGACGACTTGCCCGACTTGCATCGTTATGCATCCGTCGGCTGCTGTCTGCGCCTGACAAGCCAGATCAACTTCAAGATACCAGCCCAAAGTCGCCTTCGTCACCGCGACCTCAACAATGTTCGCGTGCCTCCGCAGAACTCGCCGAGCAGGTTACCTAGTCGACCTGGTCGACCACCAAGTGCTCTGGTCGACCACCAAGTGCCTCTGGCCAACCACCAAGTGCCTCTGGTCGACCACAGCTCCCGTCGAGCTACCCCCTGGTCAACGGATCTCTCCGTTGACCAGAACTGTCAACTGTTTTCGACGAGCTCCCCTCGTCGACCGCCACTCACATGTCAAGTCGACGGACTGCTCTGTCGACCTCCCCGTTGAACTGCTCCTCCTGGTCGACGGCCCACCTGTCGACCAGCCCAGTCAGCTATAGCCGTCGAGCACCCCTGGTCGATGGCAGCACTACAATGATCCCTGCGGCTCGACGAAGCCCGTCGAGCCGCCCCCTTTATCTTGCACTTGAAGTTGTCCATCAATAGCTTCTGTGTCCTCACAATCTGCTCCATGGAAGGTGAGAACAGCAATATGTCGTCGACATACACCAGCAGCAAAGGCAAATGTCTTGAAGTCACCACCCAGAACCACCTCCTCCAGCTTCTCGTACCAACACCTGGGCGCTTTCTGTTATGTGATGCTATCATTTGCATTCACGCCTGTCTGCCTCCCGTCATATGTTCGTGCGCTGCATGCGTGGTGTGAGCGTGTGCAAGAATTTGTGTTTTCTGTGGTTTGGACTTTCTGAGTATGTGTGAATGTTATTTGGCCTGAGCAGAAAATTGAAGTGACTCCTCTACTCAAGAGCTTTCCGACGAACCAAAAATCGTCGCGGTCGGAGCAAGAACTACAAAGTTATGCTCGTTCGAAGTTTTGATTGGGATGCGACGACTTTGGGAAGTTGTGAAGTGTCTCAATATGGGGTACAGACTTTTGGGGGTTGGGAAATTCGTCCCCATCACTGTAGATGCTGCCAAGTGGTTGGGAGAAACCAAATTGGGTTGGCAAGTGTGGCCAACTTGGGTGTGGTGGATTGTGGAGGTTGGGAAAGTGACAAATGTCAAAGTTGGCGTGCCTATAGAGAGGGGAATTGTGTGGCATGGGGTTTCCTAGGTTGGAGACTCTCTTGGGACCACGACGCTCAGCAAGACCTCCAGTAGGACCAGTGTAGGGAGAAGGAGCAGGCAGGGGGGAGGCGGGCTGTAACTGTGACCGCGACTGGACAGGCTGTGGACACTCTAAGGGAGGAGCAGGACCAGTAGAGGGCGGGAGACCAAGAACCTGCTCAAGGAGCGGAACGAAGTACGGCCGCGGCCGCACAGCGCCTCCAGAACCAGCAGGGACAGCACCAGTACCCCCAGCGGCAGCACCAGCGCCAGCAGCACCTCCAGCTCCAACAGCGCCAACTCCAGCACCCTCAGACGCACCAGCGCCAGCAGCACCTCCAGCGCCAACACCCCCAGCAGCTCCAGCTCCAGCAGCTCCAGCAGCTCCAGCTCCAGCAGGACCGTCAGCTCCAGTACCGCCAGCAGCTCCAGCAGTACCTCCAGCAGGACCAACTCCAGCAGCCCCAGCAGCACCCCCAGTCCCAGCAGCTCCAGTACCGCCAGTACGAGCACCTCCAGGACCAGCAGCAACAGTAGCACCTCCAGCTCCAGCAGCACGGCTCCAGCGCCGGGCAAACCACTCGCGCAGCTCCTGCGGAGAGAGTAGTTCCCGCCTCGACGAAGCACCTCCAGAGGCCACACGAGCAGACCCAGCACCCCCAGGCTCCGCACCCCCAGGCTCCGCACCCCCAGGCTCAGCACCCCCAGACTCAGCACCCCCAGGCTCAGCACCCCTAGACTCAGCACCCCCATGCTCCGCACCCCCAGGCTCAGTACCCCCAGACCCGGCACCCGCAGGCTCAGCACCCCTAGCAGCACCAGAGTCAACAGCTACCTCGACAGGCTCGACTGCGTCTACCTGGGACACACCTGACAAGGCAGGACCCTGAGGGGGGAGAGGGTCTACCGGGGGAGGACCTGGCGCAAGGAAGAGCGGCGGCGGGGGGAGGGGCGCAGTGCGGTAGGGGAAGAGACGTAGTAAGGCACCGACTCGTCAAAGGTGACGTCCTGGGAGGACAGAACACGGCGCGATGTGGGGTGGTAAAACTGCCAACCAGGCGCGTCAGGGGGGAAGCCAAGGAAGACGCAGGGAACAGCACGGGGGGACAGCTTGTCCGCAGACAAGTCGCGGACAAACGCCCGAGATCCCCAGACCCAAAACGCAGACGCATCGCCAACCTTCCCCGTCCACCGTAAGGTGGGGGAGGTCTCTGGCAAGGAGACCCGGGGCTGAAGGTTGAGCTGATGCGCTGCGTACTGAACCGCAAACGGCCACAGAAAATGGGGAGCAGCCGCATGGATCATGGACGTACGAGCGACGTCCATGACCATGCCAATGCGGCGCTCAGCAATCCCATTTTGCTGTGGAGAGGCCGGAAGCGTGAACGTTTGGCGGATGCCCCGTGCACGACAGAAGGCTCGCAGAAGGTCAGAGGAAAACTCTCCGCCTCTGTCGGAGTGCAGACGCAGAACAGGAAAGTCCGAGCCGAAACTCTCTCTGAGCTGGAGACGAGATGCGCGGATCCATTCGATCAACACCTCAGTGACGTCACCCTTGCTGCGCAAGGGGAACACCGTGGTGTAACGCGAGTAGTCGTCAACCACCAACAGGAAGTAACGCTCGTGACCCTGGCCACGGACGCGGGCGGGGCCCCACACGTCCATGTGAAGAGTCTGCAGGGGAGCCTCTGTCGGAGGAAACTCGGAGGAGTGAGGGGCGGCGCGCTGCCGCCCCTCGACACAGGGAACGCAGGTAGGGGCAGGCCCCGGAGGGAGGGGAGGGAGGGACCGGGGGAGACCAGAGACAAGGACACGGGAGGCCATGCCTCGGAGACGAGGCAGGGAGGGGTGACCAAGGCGGTGGTCAAAGGAGAGTCTGGTGGGACAGGAGACGACACGAGCAGGGAGCAGACTCAGGACCAGACCTGGACGCTGCAGCAAACACCTGACTCGACGCAGCTACCTGACCAGACTCAGCAACCGGAGGAGACTCAGTAGTCAGTGTGTACAGGCTCGACCCCGGCTGACGGGTAAACGTGGCCAAGTGTCGGCCCGTCCGAGCACACGTACAGTGGGTCACCCGCTGACTCGCAGGAGTGAACTGGTCAACCCCCCCATCCTGTAGATCAGCACCACTCACCAAGTTCGTAGAGAACGAGGGGAGGTAGAGACCTGACAGGGTGCCAGAGGGGGCTGCCGGACACGGTAAGACAGTGGAGAAGCGAGCAAGGACAGGACCCCCAGAGGGGTCCGCCAGGGAGACCGCAACCGGCCGACTAAGCGGCGTAAGCGTGGTGCGGTCTCGAAAGAAGGAGCGGGAAGCACCCGAGTCAAGGGTGAAGGTGTGTAAGGCCTGAGCCGACGTGGTACCTGAGAGAGCAGACTCACCAGCACCTGGGGCAGCAGACGCACTAGCACCTAGAGCAGCAGCCTCACCAGCACCTAGAGCAGCAGCCTCAATGCCCGGGTCAGGCGGAACACACAGGTAACAGTCACCCTCATCACTAGTAGACACAGCATACATGGCAGCAAGAATAGCATCATAGTCAAGATCAAAGATAGCAACCCCCGCCCTAGACAGCTCTCCCCAGCGAGGGATCTCAGTGGCGTCAGGGAACTGGTGACGCCAAGCGTCCGTCAGGCGGCCGAAGCAGCGCTGGGTGGAGTGCGAGCCCCCGCACTGCTCACCAGCGCGGTCGCTGGTACGGAGGACGTAGGTACAGGGACCAGTACCCCCACCTCGCTGACGCCCAGCGTACCACTCACGAAGCTGCTGGGGGGACGGGGTCTCACGAGTGCGCTGCTGCTGCTGGCGCAGACCACCACCTAAGCCGCCCCGCTGCGCAGAGCCACCCCGACTAGCTCCACCTCCTCCGCCGCCACCTCCGCCACCGCCGCCACCGCCTCCTCCTCCACTCCCACCGCCACCGCCGCCGCCGCCTCCGCCGCCACCGCCGCCACCGAAGCCCCCACCCCCGCCACCACTCCCACCACCACCCCCACTCCCTCCGCCTCCTCCACCTCCACCTCCACCGCCCCCGCCAGCCCCTCCAGCGCCCTTGCCCCCCTTGCCCTTGCCGGTGCGGCGTCGCCCGCTAGGGGCAGACGCAGCGCCGACCGACTCGGTGCCAACGAAGTCGACGGCAGCAGCAGAGGCAACAGAGGGCAAAAGGGGGGAGGGGGAGCACCCCTCAAAGACAGGGGCACGCGGGTCACCTCTAGAGGCTCCTACAGAGACTATACTCTTCTCAGCTGCCAGGAGGCGCTCCTCGAGGAGGTCAACGGTGAGTGTGGTAGGGCAAACAGAGAGGAAGTGGTCCCTGACCTAGCGAAGGGAGTCAGGGAGCCGGGTGACTATGTAGTAGAGGGTGATGTACATGGGGGGGGGGGGGTTCTTGGCGCAGAACTCAGCAGGAAGCGCAGCGCGGTAGCGGGTGTCACTAGTGCGAAGGTGCGTAACGAGGTCAGCGACAGTGGGAAAGGCGGCGAGGTCAGGAAACAGGTACGGCAGTATGAGGCGGCTAAGAGCAGCAGTGGCAGGGGAAGAGTAGCGTGCAACTACAGCGTCGTACAAGGTCTTAGCACTCTTGTACTGACTAAAGTGCGCACGCTCAGCGGTCGGTAAGTGGCGACGCACAGCAAGACGGGCAGCAGCATCGCGCGTGGCCCACTGTGAGCGAACAGTGCTGTCAGCATCAGCAGGCGGGGCAGGAGAGGCACCAGAGGTGAGATCGAACAGGGAGAGTCCGTCTGCCCTATCGCACTGTAGGAAAAGCTGCAGGTCATCGACCCAGACCTCGAAGTCAACAGCACGACCCTCAGCATCAAAGGTAAGGACACTGGGTGTAGCCATGACAGCAGTGGTCTAGCAGGGAGTGCTCTCACCAGTCCGGGTGGGTAGGGCCGGGGCGCGCCGGTAGAAACAGGGCTGCAACAGCGGTGGCAGCGGCTCGACAGAGGCAGCGGCGGCTCGACGGCAGCCTCGGCGGCTCGGCTGTTCGGCGGCTCGGCTACTCGGCGGCTCGGCGGCTCAGCTGCTCGGCGGCTCAGCGGTGAAGGGGCCGGGATGGCGACGGGGCCGCAAGAGGGCGGCGACGGGGCCGCAAGAGGGCGGCAACGGGGCCGCAAGAGGGCGGCGACGGGGCCGCGAGAGGGCGGCGACGAGGCCGCAAGAGGGCGGCGACAGGGCCGCGAGAGGGCGGAGACGAGGCCGCAAGAGGGCGGCACTGGGGCCGCTAGAGGGCGGCGACGCGGCCGCGAGAGGGCGGCGACGGGGCCGCGAGGAGCGGCTGCAGGGCCGCGACGGGCGGCGACGCGGCCGCTAAGGGCGGCGGCGGGGCCGCGAACGGCGGCGACGGGGCCGCGAGAGGGAGGCGACGGGGCCGCAAGAGGGCGGCGACGGGGCCGCGAACGGCGGCGACGGGGCCGCGAGAGGGAGGCGACGGGGCCGCGAGAGGGCGGCGACGGGGCCGTGGAGGTGGGGCCGCAAGGGGCCGCTGAGGGCGGCGCGACGGGCCGTTCAGGGCGGCGCGACGGGCCGCTAGGGGGCGGCGAGAGGGTCGCGAGGGGCCGTGAGAGAGGGGGGGCCGCTAAGGGCGGCGCGACGGGTCGCTAAGGGGAGGGCGGCACACAGGGCGCGCCTCGGTCAGGGGCGACTCGATCTCAGGGCAGGAAAAAAAAATCGATTTTCAGTGGTGGGCCCTAGGAAGTTCCCACTAGGGAACCTGCTCTATACCATGTGAGAATTGAGGAGTGAAATGAACTAGCAAGCAGGTGGGTACAAGTAGGAAAACCTAAAAGTGTTGTACCCCATATTGTCTACCCCACTACAGCCTACACAGACTATAGCATATGAGTTTGAGACGTGAGACGGGTTTCGCACCTGGTTCCTCCACGATCTCGTGCTCGTGGGTGCGTGCTGGAGGTACGCCTGCGGGTAGGTCGTCGGGCATTATATCCTTGTACTGCTCCAAGACCTCTTTCACTGCTGCAAGTAGCTCCGAACTCGGCTTCTCCTCCTCTGCTGCTGCCATAAGCAGTGCGAAGTAACCCGTGTTACTCTCGTTCATCGTCTGTTCGAACCATGCCAGTGTCGTTTCAGGAACGTTCCCTGTATTCGTCCAGCTTCGTAGTGCTATCCGCTTCCCGTTGTTGTAGATGCACACCTTCCTGTTGACCCAATCGATCTCGGGGTTGAACCGCTTCAGGAAATCTCGCCCCAAGATGAAATCCGAACCCTTGATGTTCGTGATCGGCAACGTCGGCTTCCATCTCAGTGCCCCTATGTGCAACTGCAGTGATGCTTCGCCGTGGATGGGAAGTTTCGTACCGTCCACCATTGTTGCCGAGAACTTGGTCTCCTTGGAAGGTTCTCCAATTTTCTCCAACGTCCCGCGGTCACACACTGAGTGGGATGCACCGCTGTCCACCAGTGCCTGGAGGCGTCGTCCTTTGCATAACACCTCGAGGAGCAGTGGTTCCTGCTGCACTGAGTAGCCAAAGAGGGTCTCATTGATAGGATCATAGGGTACATCAAAATGAATACCATCCCTATTTCCTATACCTGACTAAGCACTTTCCAACTTCACCTGGGGGGTAGGAGGATTTTTCCGATGCTTGTACAACTTCTCATGAGCCTTGAATTTTCCTCTAAGCCTTTGCAGCTGTGTAGGCTTCACCTGTGGGCAACGGGGAGCCTTAACACTGTGCTGCGGGGAGAGAATATTAACTCCACGGAACGCACGACCCTTTTCTATGCTCTGTAGTACTTTGCTCAACTTCTCAGGTACCTGAATAATCTCTAAAGGCTTTTTCTTGGCTTATAAATCTACCCTGAGTTTTTCAAAGGCTTGAAAACCACGAGAAGCAATATTTTTCGTTAGAGTATCTTTATAGGATACGTTTAACGAATTCTTACTTTCGTGTGTGTTCGGCTGGAGTTTCCCGGTCGGTGGAGAGTCTTTTTTCGCGGAGCCTCCATTCGCCTCGACGATTTCCCCTGATGCCGGCCGGTCGTGACGTTTTAGATTCGCGCCATCATTCTCTCCTTTTTTCACCCACTCCGAAGTCGCCACGTCGTCGCCCTTTCCCGCTTTTCGGATCTTTACGTGATCGCCAGGTCGATCCGCGGCTACTGGCGATTCCCGTTCTTTTACTTCGGGGGTGCTCCACTGTTGCCGCCCAGCATTGCCGCACGTGCGTTCTTGATTTTGTAGCACGACAAAATTTGATGCCCCGCTGCGCCGCAAAATTCGCATCTTGTCGGTTGCTGCTTCGCGTCAAATTTGTCGATATCCATCAGTTCAGCGAACATGGGGGGTGCTGATCGCTCCGGGCCAAATATACGGTTTGACCCGTAGCGTCGTGATTCGGGTTGACCGCGCGTCAACGCATCGTACCTTTCGGCTGCCCGTACGATGTCGCGGTAGCTACTGTAGTTTGCTGCGATAACCTGCCGGCAAATCTCCATTTTCAACCCCTCAGTGTACGCCTGGATTTTCTGGCCCTCGGTCAGGTCGGTGATTCGATTGAACATTAGCTCCATCTGCTGCGTGTACTGTGCTACGCTAATGTACTCCTTGTGTCAGTGAATCTGCTGCCGTGCCATGTAGGTCGAATTGATTGGTTCAAAGCGTTCGATGAGATCCTCCCAAAACTGCATCCACATTTTCTCCCCGCGGGCCACGTCAGTGTAATAAATCCACTCAAGTGCTGGTCCCCTCAACAGTGTCGCTGCGAGCCGAATCCGTGCTGCGTCGTGTGTCAGGGTCAAACAGCCAATGGCCTCGAAATAAATTTCGAGGGTCGCCACAAAACGTCGAACGTCCAATCCCTTCGCGCTTGGATCGAACACTTTGGGGAGCCTCGAGCGAGCTGCTTCGAGGTTCGGCGTCGGTGGTGCCATCGGTCCATGAAATGTCGGTATCGCTGCCGCTGCTGCTGCTTTCGCTGCTACGTTCGCTGCTGCATTCACTGATGCTGTGGCGGCTGCGGATTGGTTTGCCAGAAGGGCCTCGATTCGCCGAATCGCCGCTTGCATCTGTTCCATGTCGGTGCGGAGGCTGGCGATGTCGCTCGTCGTCGCGTAGTTGTTGCCTTTACCCTCCATGCCTTCGAAAACCGAAATCGAGGGGGACTGAAAAACACGGAACCGGTTTTACGTACCCGAAATTGGTGTTTAACAGTCGTCGCCCCCGCGGTTTTTCGAAGACTCGGTTTTAGTGGTCGAAAAAACTTCGCGTGTAAAACGGCTTTGATTACCAAGTGTGAGGATCTAGGATCGAGCTCAGAAAGAGAGAGTTTGATTTGAATGATCACCTGGGTACAACACGAGGCTATATATAGGCTCGACAAGGCCCAGTAACCAGGTGTTACGAGAAGGTTCCGAGGGTTGCAAAGCGTCCCGAACAGAGCCTTCCCGAATTCGGTAGAAGGCAATTCGGTGGCAACCAAAAAGTCCAAAATTCGGTGTACCCAACCTAGCTCGGTGCTATAACTATAATAAAATATAGGAAAGCACCTAGCCTAGGAAATCAAGCAATTCATGTATGCTTAAAATGTCAAACATTGTATATGTTACTGTTCTGTAGGCTATAGTGGGTTTAGCCTTAGGGGGTACAACATTCTAGGGTTTTCTCACTTGTACTCCCAATCTTGCTAGTCCAACCACTTCTCTCATTCTGACATGGTATTACGAGCCTAGGTTAGGAACCTAGGACCACCTACCTAAGGGCCCACCGTTCCGCTAGAAGCGCCCTCGAGCGCCCTATCGCCTTAGCGCCCTCGTGCGCCTCTCTGTTAGTGCGCCCTCGTGCGCCTCTCTCTCTCCTGCTGCCCGTGCGCAGCTCGCTAGCCCCGGGCGCGGCCTTTTTTTTAGCGCACGTAGCCCGCTAGCCGCCCGCGCGCGGCCCGAGTCGCGCGCGCGTAGCCTGTTAGCCGCCCGCACGACCAGCGCCGCCCACGAGCAGCTCGCTAGCCGCCCGTCGACCGGCCCTGCTGGCCGTCCAGCGTGCCGCAGCCCCGCCCGTAGGCCGCCGCGTCGCCTGTGTAGGCCGCCGCCTGCGCGCGACTGCAGACCACGCACAGCCGCGGCCCGTCCGCTACAGCCGCCCACGCGCAGGCCCACCGTCGCGCCGCGCCGCGTAGCCTAGTCCGAGCAGCGCCGCGCCGCCCTGACCGAGCCGCGCCGCCCTGACCGAGCCGCACCGCCCTACTGTGCACCACCTGCAGCACCTGCTGTTCCTGTTCCTACTACTACAGCTGCTACTGCTACTGCTCTTACTGCTACTACTGCTACTGCTACCACTGCTACTGCTACTGCTACTGCTGCTACTGTCACTATGGCTAGTCCTACAGTTCTCACCTTTGACTCTGAGGGCCGTCCGATAAAGTTTGACCCTCCAGGACCAGAGGCTCCAGTACCTCCAGCAGCAGCAGCGTCCCAGCGAGACCCCGTCGCCCCAGCAGCTCCGTGAGTGGTACTCTCAGCGTGGGGGGTCTGGGGGTGGAGGTACCTGCCCGTACGTCATCCGCACAGGTGACCGCACTGGCCAGACCTGTGGGAGGTTTCACACGGCGCAGCGCTGCTTCTTTCGTCTCGACGACGCCTGGCGCGAGCAGTTCCCTGACGCCTCTGAGCTGCCCCGCTGGGCTGATCTGCTTAAGAAGGGAATTGATATCTTTGCTCTTGATTATGATGCTATCCTTGGTGCTATGTATGCATTGACTATTAGTGTTGAGGGTGACTGCTACCTGAGTGTACCACTCGACCCGGGTATTGGGACCAGTGAGACTGCCGCTCTAGGTGCTAGTGCGTCTACTGCCCTAGGTCCTGGTGAGGCTACTGCTCTAGGTGCCAGTGAGTCTGCTGCTCCAGGTGCTTGTGAGCCTGCGCCTGCTGGTACTGCGTCTACTGAGGCACTGCACACCTTCACACTGGACTCGAGTGCTTCCCGCTGCTTCTTTCGTGACCGCACTGTCCTTGAGCAGCTAGCTCGGCCTGTTGCTGTCTCTCTCGCTGACCCCTCTGGGGGCCCTGTCCTTGCGACCTCCTCCACGGTCCTGTTAGAATCTAGAATAGAACGAGAATGCATGAAACTAGGTAGGAGGGGGATACAAGTAGGAAAACCCTAACAAAGCTGTACCCCCTAAGGCTAAACCCACTATAGCCTACACAATATAAACATATAATGTTTGACACACCCCCATAGGCTAAGTGGGAGACAACCAGATGGTCACAAGACCAGTCAAAGCAAAGCAAAGCAAGCTCAGGGTGGATCTCAAGGAAACCACACAAATTCTGAGCACAAGCAAGTGGTCACAAGACCAGTTCACATGCAGGTTGATAGTATAACAAGAGATACAGTGATCACAACCTAGCAAGAGTAAACAAGCAGGTATATATACAGAGATCACAGTACAAGCAGAGTCAAGAAGTAAGCAAGTGAGGCCCAGTAGGCACGAGGCCTAGAACAGTACAGAAGCGCTGATGGTCACAAGGCTGAAGCGCCTTGGTGAACACATCAGCAGTGTTGGCCCGAGTGGCCACGTAACGCAGACGAAGCTGACCGCGCTGCTGCAGCTCTCGAGCAAGGAAGTAGCGCAGAGCGATATGCTTCGTTCTGTGCTCCAGTCTGTGCTCCTCACACAAGGCAATGGCAGCCTTGTTGTCGACGTACAGCACTGGAGGAGAACGAGGCCGCTCTCCCAAGTCGGTCAGCAGGTAGGATTTTTGCACAGCGGCTTCAAACGTTGATAGCGTTCTGCTCACAGCTGCAAATGACTTGATTCAAATTGGATCTGGAGCGTCTTCACGTCGTCTACAATTAGCAATTTAGATCGCACGATTTAATAAAGAATTGACGACACAGCGTCGGTTTGAACGAACGGTACTATGGCAGCCACTATAGTCTTAGAACACAAGATAGGAAGAGTTACGAGTTGGGAATGACTCCCAGCTCCTACAAACCCCAAGAGCCGAGGTACAGTGATGTGGAACAGTGCCACACTGTCCCCAACCACGAAGGGTCTCGAAACTACCCTTCACTAGGGCCTACACCAAGTGAAATGTTACACTACACAAAGTAATGTAACTATCTTCAATATCTTGAGGTGTACCCTTTTGGCAAGCTTCGAAATCACTTGAGGCTTGACACCAAGGCTCGGGCTCTTCATCACAAACTCATCCTTGAGTTCTTGATGGGTCTGCTGCACACACCTGCGACACGCCGAACGTTCGACACAGGACAAAATAGAAACCGCGCACGACAAAATAGAAACCGCGCGCGAGACACAAACGACCGCGTAACACGCGTCTAGCGATAACTCGCTATTGACTCGACACACACACTCGACATCATGACTCAACATTCACACACAATTATAAGCATGAAATATATATTATCCCATGCCCTCATACCATTCCATACACACACACATTCACGCACACGGACAACAAGCCGAGTGCAAACCGTAGGGTTGCACCAACAGTCCTCAGTGTGTCGTGCCACTCACGTGGCGCCTGTCGGAGACCGTAGACTGGCCGCCGGAGGCTCCACTGGGTACCAGGAGGGAACGACCCAGTGAAGCCAGGTGGGCGGCGCAGCCAGATCTCCTCGTGCAGGCTGCCCTGTAGGAAAGCAGTGCTGAAGTCAAGAGAGTGGAGCTCGTAGTCACGCTGAGCGGCGACGTGCAGCAGAACCCGAAGAGTGGTCATCTTCGGGGTTGGGGAGAAGGTCTGGAAGAAGTCAACTCCCTCTCGCTGACTGAAGCCTCGTGCAACGTAACGCGCCTTGAAGACAGGCGGAGAACCCGGCGGCCGCTTCACCCTGAAAATCCACATGCCACTGACGATGTTCGCCCCAGGTGGGGGAACCTCGTCGACGTAGGTGCCTGTGGACTTCCAGGAAGCCATCTCTGCGTCCATGGCTGTCTGCCACTGAGAGGAGTAGGGACCCTCTATCGCCTCTGCGTAAGAGCGCGGAGTCGGGATGTCTGGTGCATCCGGGTCTCCCTCAGGGGCAACTAGCATGGACACGAGATGAGGTAAAGCAGCGGCAAAGCACTCAAACTCCTCCTGCCTGTCCTCAAGGACGTCCGTGCCAAGAGCACACTCACCCCCGACGGACGGAGGACAGACAGACTCAGACTCAGCAACTAGGCTAGCGGCGTAGTCTAGACGACAAGTGGCAGCAAAGTCGACAAGCTCGGCAACTAAGGCAGACGCAGCAGTGGACTCAAAGGAAGGGTCAGTGACAACAGTAGCCAGGAGACGCGTGACAGTAGGACTGGCAGCACGAAGGGAGTCAGACTCAGGGTCAGCAAGAGCAGGAAGAGAGGACGCAGGAGGAGACGGGAGAGGGACACGCTGAGGAGCAGTGGAAGGACGAAGCGCCATCTGGTGAGTGCCTGGGACAGCAGGAGGACGCTGACGCGGGACACGACGACCAGTGTGAGCAGCACGAACAGGCGACGCTCGACGAGACTCAGGCGACGCAGGACGAGACTCAGGCTCACGACGCTCCGTAAGACCTCCAGTCGGACCAGTGTAAGGAGAAGGACCAGGGAGAGGGGAGTCAGACGGTAACTGTGACTGCGACTGGACAGACGGAGGACACTCTAAGGAGGGAGGAGGACAAGGAGGAGGAGGCTGACCAAGAACCTGCTGAAGGAGCGGAACGAAGTACGGCCGCGGCCGCGCAGCGTCTCTAGAACCAGCAGAGACACCAGCGCCAGGGTCCTCAGCACCAGCAGCAGCTCCAACTCCAGGGTCCTCAGCACCAGCAGCAGCTCCGACTCCAGGGTCCGCAGCACCAGCAGCAACTCCAACGCCCGGGTCCGCAGCACCAGCCGCACCTCCAGAAGAAGCAGCACCTCCAGCAGCTCCAGCAGCCCCAGCACCAGCAGCACCTCCAGCAGCTCCAGCAGCACCAGCAGTACCACCAGCACCAGCAGCACCTCCAGTAGCGTCAGCAGCACCAGCAGCTCCAGCACCAGCAGTACCTCCAGCAGCGCCAGAAGCACCGCCAGCAGCAGAACCTCCAGCAGCTGGGTCCGCGACACTAGGAGCGCCACTCCGAAGACTGCAGCGCCGTGCGTACCACTCTCGGAGCCGCTGGGGAGAGGGCAGCTCCCGCCTAGGAGGGGAAGCACTAGCACCAGCTCCAGCAGTACTCCTGGCTCCAGAAGCACCTCTCCTGAGGCTGCAGTACTGTAAGTACCACTCACGCAGCTGCTGTGAGGAGAGAGCTCCTCCAGGTGTAGCACTCCCAGGCTCAGCACCTCCAGACTCAGCACCCCCAAACTCAGCACCCGCAGGCTCAGCACCCCCAGGCTCCGCACCCCCAGGCTCAGCACCCCCAGACTCCGCAACCCCAGGCTCCGCACGCTCAGGCTCAGCACCCTCAGGCTCAGCACCCCTAGCAGGACGAGAGTCGACAGCTACCTCGACAGGCTCAACCGAGTCTACCTGGGACACACCTGAGGGAGCGGCACCCTGAGGGGGGAGGGGGTCTATCACAGCAGCACCTGGCGCGAGGAAGAGAGGCGGGGGGGGAAGCGGGGCAGTGCGGTAGGGGAAGAGGCGGTAGTAGGGGACGGACTCGTCGAAAGTGACGTCCTGAGAAGGCAGGACACGGCGCGAGGTGGGGTGGTAAAACTGCCAACCAGACGCGTCCGGGACAAAGCCAAGGAAGACACAAGGAACAGCGCGGGAGGAGAGCTTGTCCGCGGACGTATCGCGAACAAAGGCTCGAGATCCCCAGACCCGAAAGCGTGACGCATCGCCAACCTCTCCTGTCCAACGCAGTGTCAGCGAAGTCTCCGGAACGGAGACACGGGGCCAGAGGTTGAGCTGATGCGCAGCGTATCGGACTGCAAACGGCCACAGAAAGTGGGGGGCAGCCGCATGGATCAAGGAGGTACGAGCGACCTCCATGACCAAGCCAATGCGGCGCTCAGCAACCCCATTCTGCTGTGGAGAGGCCGGAAGCGTGAACGACTGGCGGATGCCGTGCTCCGCACAGTAGGCTGCCAAGAGGTCGGAGGAGAACTCACCACCTCTGTCAGAGTGCAAGCGCAGGACAGGAAAGTCCGAGTGGAAACGCTCGCTGAGCTGGAGACGAGAAGCGCTGATCCAAGGGATCAAAACATCAGGGACCTCACCCTTGGTGCGCAAGGGGAAGACCGTGGTGTAGCGCGAGTAGTCGTCAACAACTATCAGGAAGTACCTCTCCTGACCCTGACCACGGACGCGGGCTGGGCCCCACACGTCCATGTGGAGCGTCTGCAAGGGAGCAGTCGTCGGGGGAAACGAGGAGGAGTGAGGAGCGGCGCGCTGCCGCCCCTCGACACAGGGAAGACAGGGAGGAGCAGGCGAGGGTAGGAGGGGAGAGAGAACCCTGGGAAGACCAGAGACAAGGTACCGTTTGTGCATGGCACGAAGGCGCTGCACGGACGGGTGACCAAGTCGGTGGTGCCAGAGGACGGTCTCGTGCGCCAGAGAGCGACACGAGCAGGGGGCCGACAGCTGACCTGACGCAGACGCAGACGCAGCTACCTGAGGGGACTCAGTGGTCAGTGTGTACAGGTCCGACCCCGGCTGCCGAGTGAAGGTAGCCAGGTGACGGCCCGTCCGAGCACACGTGCAGTGTGTCACGCGCTCGTAGGCAGGGGTGAACTGGTGAACACCCCCGTCCTGGAGCGCACAACCCGCCACCAAGTTCGTAGAGAACGAGGGGAGGTGGAGACCTGACAGTGTGCCCGACGGGACCGCAGGACAAGGAAGGACAGTGGAGGAGGTCGCAATGACCGGACCCCCAGAGGGGTCAGCGAGGGAGACAGCAACTGGCCGAGCAAGCGGCTCAAGGGCAGTGCGGTCACGAAAGAAACAGCGAGAAGCACCTGAGTCCAGAGTGAAGGTGTGCAGTGCCTTAGTCGACTCAGTACCAGGGGGCGCAGACTCACGAGCACCTAGAGCAGCAGCCTCACCAGCACCTGGGGTAGCAGACACGCGAGTACCGGGAGTGGTAGCCTCACCAGCACCTAGGGCAACAGACGCACTAGCACCTAGAGCGGCAGCCTCACTCACAGGACACGGCAGCTGCACCTGTCCACTACCAGAAGCTCCCGAACGACGCACTCCAGAGCGACTGCCACTACGGCCACCCCGACAGCCCCAACTGGCGTACCACTCACGAAGCTGCTGGGGCGAGAGAGGACACGGCAGCTGCACCTGTCCACTACCAGAAGCTCCCAACCGACCCACTCCAGAGCGACTACCACTACGGCCACCCCGACAGCCCCAACTAGCGTACCACGCACGAAGCTGCTGGGGCGAAAGAGGACACGGCAGCTGCACCTGTCCACTACCAGAAGCTCCCGACCGACCCACTCCAGAGCGACTACCACTACGGCCACCCCGACAGCCCCAACTAGCGTACCACTCACGAAGCTGCTGGGGCGTGAGGGACTCACGCGCACGGCCCTGGAGCTGCATCTGGCCACGCCAGGAGCAGCAGTAGTAGCAGTAGCGGCAGTAACAGCAGTAACAGCAGGAGCAGTAGCAGTGGGAGTAGAAAAGGCAGTAGCAGCAGTAGCAGCGGTAGCAGTGCTGGCAGGGCAATGCTCACCAGTGGTCGGCGCGGCAGGCGCAAGACGGTGGCGACAGCGGGGCCGCTACAACTGCAGGGCGGGGCCGGGCCGCAGCAGGGAGCTCCGCGGCAGCTGCTGCAGGGCGAGGCCGGGCCGCGACGGCAGCTGCTCCAGGTGCCAGGGGCGGCTGCTGCAGTGGCGGCTGCTCCAGGGTCCAGGGGCGGCTGCTGCAGCGGTGGTTGCTCCAGGGGGCAGGGGCGGCTGCTGCAGGGGCGGCTGGTCCAGGGGTGAGGGGCGGCTCCTGCAGTGCCGGCTGCTCCAGTGGCCAGGGGCGGCTGCTGCAGGGGCGGCTGCTCCAGAGGCCAGGCGCGGATTAGGTCAGGGCGACGCGGCGAGCAGGGCGACGCGGCGGGCAGGTGGCGACGCCGCGGGCAGGGCGACGCGGCGGGCAGGTGACGACGCCGCGGGCAGGGCGACGCGGCGAGCAGGTGACGACGCCGCGAGCAGGGCGACGCGGCGAGCAGGTGACGACGCCGCGAGCAGGGCGACGCCGCGAGCAGGTGGCGACGCCGCGGGCAGGGCGACGCGGCGAGCAGGTGACGACGCCGCGGGCAGGCGACGACGCCGCGGGCAGGCGACGACGCCGCGGGTAGGCGACGATGTCGCAGGCAGGGGCTACGTCGCGGGCAGGTGACGACGCCGCGGGCAGGCGGCGACGCCGCGGGCAGGGCGACGCGGCGGGCGGCGAGAGCCTGCAGGGGCGGCGCCCGGTCGGGCAGAGGCTGCGCGCGGGCCTGACGAGTCTGCAGGGGCGGCTCTCGGGCCTGACGGGCCTGCAGAGGCGGCTCGGGGGGGGGCTGACGGGTCTGCAGAGGCGGCTCGGGGGCCTGACGGACCTGCAGGGGCGGCTCGAGGGCGCACAAGGGCGCTTGAGGGCGCACGAGGGCGCACGAGGGCGCACGAGGGCGCACGAGGGCGCACGAAGGCGCACGAAGGCGCACTAGCAGAGAAAGGCGCACGAGGGCGCACGAGGGCGCACGAGGGCGCACGAAGGCGCACTAGCAGAGAAAGGCGCACGAGGGCGCACGTAAGGTAGGGCGCACGAGGGCGCTTCTAGTGGAATAGTGGGCCCATAGTAGAAAGCGGTCCTAGGTAGCAACCTAGGCTCGTGATACCATGTTAGAATCTAGAATAGAACGAGAATGCATGAAACTAGGTAGGAGGGGGATACAAGTAGGAAAACCCTAACAAAGCTGTACCCCCTAAGGCTAAACCCACTATAGCCTACACAATATAAACATATAATGTTTGACAGGTCCTCCCTTGTCCGGCGGTTCCGGCCGGCACCCTGTCGGGTCTTTACCTCCCCTCGTTCTCTACGAACTTGGTGGCGGGCTCTACTCTCCAGGACGGGGGTGTTCACCAGTTCACCCCTGCCTATGAGCGTGTGACCCACTGTACGTGTGCTCGGACGGGTCGCCACCTGGCTACCTTTACTCGGCAGCCGGGGTCGGACCTGTACACACTGACCACTGAGTCCCCTCAGATAGCTGCGTCTGCGTCTGCGTCAGGTCAGCTGTCGGCCCCCTGCTCGTCTCGCACCCTGTCGCACCAGACTGTCCTCTGGCACCACCGCCTTGGTCACCCTTCAGTGCAGTGCCTTCGTGGCATGCACTCCCGGTACCTTGTCTCTGGTCTTCCCAGGGTTCTCCCTCCTCTCCCACCCTCGCCTGCTCCTCCCTGTCTTCCCTGTGTCGAGGGGCGGCAGCGCGCCACTCCTCACTCCTCCTCGTTCCCTCCCACAGAGGCTCCTCTGCAGACTCTCCACCTGGACGTGTGGGGCCCAGCCCGCGTCCGTGGACAGGGCCACGAGCGGTACTTCCTGCTAGTCGTCGACGACTACACGCGCTACACCACGGTCTTCCCCTTGCGCACCAAGGGTGAGGTCCCTGATGTTTTGATCCCTTGGATCCGCGCTGCTCGTCTCCAACTCCGCGACCGGTTCCAGTCGGACTTTCCAGTCCTGCGTCTGCACTCTGACAGGGGTGGTGAGTTTTCTTCTGACTTCTTGGCAGCCTACTGTGCAGAGCACGGCATCCGCCAGGCGTTCACACTGCCGGCCTCTCCACAGCAGAATGGGATTGCTGAGCGCCGCATTGGCTTAGTCATGGAGGTCGCTCATACCTCTATGATCCATGCGGCTGCCCCCCATTTCCTGTGGCCGTTTGCAGTGCAGTACGCTGCGCATCAGCTCAACCTCTGGCCCCGGGTCTCTGCTCCGGAGACCTCGCCCACACTGCGTTGGACGGGGAAGGTTGGCGATGCGTCGGTGTTCCGAGTCTGGGGATGTCGAGCCTTTGTCCGCGATACGTCAGCGGACAAGCTCTCCTCCCGTGCCGTTCCCTGCGTCTTTCAAGGCTTTGTCCCTTACGCGCCTGGCTGGCAGTTTTACCACCCCACCTCGCGCCGTGTCTTCCCCTCTCAGGACGTCACTTTTGACGAGTCGGTACCCTTTTACCGTCTCTTCCCCTACCGCACTGCGCCGCTCCCCCCCCCCGCCGCTCTTCCTCACGCCAGGTGCTGCTTCGGTAGACCCCCTCCCTCCCCAGGGTCCTGCTCCCTCAGGTGTTTCCCAGGTAGACCCGGTCGAGCCTGTCGAGGTAGCTGTCGACTCTGGTCCTGCGAGGGGTACTGAGACTGGGGGTGCTGAGCCTGGGGGTACTGAGACTGAGGGTGCTGAGCCTAGGGGTGCTGAGCCTGGGGGTGCTGAGCCTGGGGGTGATGAGACTGGGGGTGCTGAGACTGGGGGTGCTGAGCCTGGGGGTGCTGAGCCTGGGGTGCTGAGCCTGGGGGAGCTGAGATTGACCGTCCTGCACCTGGTGACGCTCCCTCTTCACAGCAGCTGCGTGAGTGGTACTCTCAGCGTTACAGCCTCCAGCGTGGGGCTGCTGGAGCTGGGGGTTCTGCCGGAGTTTGAGCTGGTGGTGCTGCGGGTGCTGGGTCGCAGCCGTCGCCTCCCTCCCCACAGCGACTACGTGAGTGGTACGCTCGGCGCTGCAGCCTCCGGAGCGGCGCTCCTGGCACTGGGGTGCCGCCCGCTGGAGGCCCTGGTGCTGCTGGAGGTACTGGAGCCTCTGGTCCTGGAGGTGCTCGTACAGGCGGTACTGGAGCTGCTGGGACTGGGGGTTCTGCTAGAGCTGGTGCTACTGGAGGTGCTGCTGGTGCTGGAGTTGGAGCTGCAGGTGCTGGAGCTGCTGGAGCTGCGGGTGGAGCTGAGGACGCCGGGCCTACTGGAGTTGGTGTCGCTGACGACCCTGGGGTTGGTCCTCCAGGTGCTGGAGCCGACGGTGCGGCTGGAGCTGGCGCTACTTGGGGTACTGGAGTTGGCACTACTAGAGCTGCTGGTAGTACTGCTGGAGTTGGAGCTGCTGCTGGGGGTTCTGGTGCGGTCTCTACTGGTTCTGAGGGCGCTTCACGACCGCGGCCGTACTTCGTTCCGCTCCTTCAGCAGGTTCTTGGTCAGCCTCCTCCTCCTTGTCCTGCTCCCTCCTTAGAGTGTCATCCGCCTATCCAGTCGCAGGCACAGTTACAGCCCGCCTCGTCACTTCCTAGTCCTTCTCCCTACACTGGTCCGACAAGAGGTCTTACGGAGCGTCGTGAGCCGGAGTCTCGTCCTGTGTCGCCTGAGTCTCGTTCTACGTCACTTGTTCGTGCTGCTCGCACTGGTCGTAGTGTCCCGCGTCAGCGTCCTCCTGCTGTCCCAGGCACTCACCAGATGACGCTTCGTCTTTCCACTGCTCCACAGCGAGTCCCTCTGCCTTCTCCTCCTGCGTCCTCTCTTCCTGCCCTTGCTGACCCGGAGTCTGACTCTCTTCGTGCTGCTAGTCCTACTATCACGCATCTCCTGGCCACGGCTGTCACTGACCCTTCCTTTGAGTCTGCTGCTGCGTCTGCCCTAGTTGCTGAGCTTGTCGACTTTGCTGCTCGCTGTCGTCTAGACTACGCTGCGAGTCTTGTTGCTGAGTCTGAGTCTGTCTGTCCTCCGTCCGTCGGGGGTGAGTGTGCTCTAGGCACGGACGTCCTTGAGGACAGGCAGGAGGACTTTGAGTGCTTTGCCGCTGCTGTACCTCATCTCGTGTCCATGCTGATTGCACCTGAGGGAGACCCGGATGCACTAGACATCTCGACCCCGCGCTCTTACGCTGAGGCGATCGCGGGTGAGTACTCCTCTCAGTGGCAGTCAGCCATGGACGCAGAGATGGCATCCTGGAAGTCCACTGGCACTTACGTCGACGAGGTTCCCCCTCCTGGGGCGAACATCGTCAGTGGCATGTGGATTTTCAGGGGGAAGCGGCCGCCAGGTTCTCCGCCTGTCTTCAAGGCTCGTTACGTTGCTCGAGGCTTCAGTCAGCGAGAGGGAGTAGACTTCTTCCAGACCTTCTCCCCCACCCCGAAGATGACCACTCTTCGGGTGCTACTGCACGTTGCCGCTCAGCGTGACTACGAGCTTCACTCTCTTGACTTCAGCACAGCTTTCTTGCAAGGCAGCCTGCACGAGGAGATCTGGCTGCGCCGCCCTCCTGGCTTCACTGGGTCGTTTCCTCCTGGTACCCAGTGGAGCCTCCGGCGGCCGGTCTACGGTCTCCGCCACGCGCCACGTGAGTGGCACGACACACTGAGGACTACTCTTGCGGCTCTTGGGTTCGCGCCTTCTACTGCTGACCCGTCGCTGTTTCTGCGCACCGACACGTCGCTGCCGCCATTCTACATCCTCGTGTACGGCGACGACTTGGTCTTTGCCATTGCTGACACTAAGGCTCTCGCCCACGTGAAGTCGGAGCTGCAGAAGAGACACACGTGCACAGACCTGGGTGAACTACGCAGCTACCTTGGCTTGCAGATCACCCGGGACAGAGCACGCCGCACCATCATACTGACTCAGTCACAGATGGTGCAGCAGGTCCTTCAGCGCTTCGGCTTCACCTAGTCCTCGGCACAGGCGACTCCTCTGGCTACAGGTCACTCGCTCTCAGCTCTGCCTTTGGATGAGTCCGTAGAGCCGAGTGGTCCTTACCCAGAGCTAGTTGGCTGCCTCATGTACCTGATGACTTGGACTCGTCCTGACCTAGCGTACCCTCTTGGCCTTCTGGCCCGCTACGTGGCTCCTGGTAGGCACCGAAAGGTGCACTGGGATGCTGCAAAGAGGGTATTGCGCTACTTGTGCAGTATACATCGGGCATGGGGCTCGTGCTTGGAGGGAGGAGCTCAGTTGTTCTCACTGGGCACTCAGACGCTTCTTGGGTTGACAACCAGGCTACTCAGCGGTCGTCACAGGGTTACACCTTCAGCCTTGGCTCTGGCTCAGTTTCGTGGCGTTCTACGCGTTCGTCTTCAGTTCTCAGCTCCAGTTGTGAGGCTGAGATCTACGCCACAGCCATGGCTGCACAGGAGTTACGCTGGCTCACCTACCTGCTGACCGACCTGGGAGAGCGGCCTCGTTCTCCTCCAGTGCTGTACGTCGACAACAAGGCTGCCATTGCCTTGTGTGAGGAGCACAAACTGGAGCACAGAATGAAGCACATCGCTCTACGTTACTTCTGGCTCGAGAGTTGCAGCAGCGTGGTCAGCTTCGTCTGCGTTACGTGGCCACTCAGGGCAACACTGCTGATATATTCACCAAGGCACTTCAGTTTGGTGATCATCAGCGTTTCTGCACTAGGGCTTGTGCCCACTTTTCCTCACTTATTGTAGACTTTGCCTGTACTGTGATCTATATATATATACCTGCATGCTTGCTTTGCTAGGTATAGATCACTGTGATGCTTGTGTTACATATATGCCTCTGCATGTGAACTGGCCTTGTGGCCTCTTGCTTGTGCTCAGAGTGTGTGGTGACGTTGTGATCCACCCTGAGCTTGCTTTGTCTTTCTTGACTGGTCTTGTGACCCCTTGTTCTCCCCCACTTAGCCTATGGGGGTGTGTCAAATATTGTATATGTTACTGTTCTGTAGGCTACAGTGGGTTTAGCCTTAGGGGGTACAACATTCTGTAGCTTTAGGGCGGGTCCAGCGCGTATGTTTACAGATACAATACAGTTCATTTGTAGTGGTTTGAAAAAGATATCAAGCGGTGCACAACGGTTCTAAAATTGCACCGTTTCAAACCGTCACGCAATACAGATTACCGCACTCGATGAACTATAATGTACGGAAAACGTACTCGCTGGACCCGCCCTAAAGGCAAGCAAGCATAGCTAGCAGAAGCCGTCGTACTCTCACACCGATGGCCCTGCTGCTGAAGCGCGAGTGGCTGCAGAAATTATCAAAACGGTAGCGAATTTCAAATTTGCAGCGAATCAACACCCATTTTCACCTTGTTTGACTTTCGAGGGCCTCACTGGTTGCGCGTTGTCAGAATGAACAAGAGTGTTTGCACTAGGGAAGAGGTGGGTACAAGTAGGAAACCCTAAACTTACTGTACCCCATAGTAACTAACCCACCACAGCCTAAACAAACTGTAGCAGATATAACATTTGACACACCCCCATAGGCAAAGTGGGGGAGAACAAGGGGTCACAAGACCAGTCAAGAAAGGCAAAGCAAGCTCAGGGTGGATCACAACGTCACCACACTCACTTAGCACAAGCAAAGGGCCACAAGGCCAGTTCACATGCAGAGGCATATATGCAACACAAACATCACAGTGATCTCTATCTAGCAAAGCAAGCATGCACGTATATACATATAGATCACAGTACAAGCAAAGCCTACAACAAGTGAGGAAAAGTGGGCACAAGCCCTAGCAAAGTGCAGAAACGCTGATGATCACCAGACTGAAGTGCCTTGGTGAATATATCAGCAGTGTTGGCCCGAGTGGCCACGTAAGCAAGACGAAGCTGACCACGCTGCTGCAACTCTCGAGCCAGGAAGTAACGCAGAGCAATGTGCTTCGTTCTGTGCTCCAGTCTGTGCTCCTTACACAAGGCAATGGCAGCCTTGTTGTCGACGTACAGTACTGGAGGAGAACGAGGCCGCTCTCCCAAGTCGGTCAGCAGGTAGGTGAGCCAGCGTAAAACCTGTGCAGCCATGGCTGTGGCGTAGATCTCAGCCTCACAACTGGAGCTGAGAATTGAAGACGACCGTGTAGAATGCCAAGAAACAGAACCAGAGCCAAGGCTGAAGGTGTAACCCTGTGACGACCCCTGTGTAGCCTAGTCGTCAACCCAAGAAGCGTCTGAGTGCCCAGTGAGAACAACTGAGCTCCTCCCTCCTAGCATGAGCCCCATGCCTGATGTACTGCACAAGTAGCTCAGTACCCTCTTAGCAGCATCCATGTGCACCTTTCGGTGCCGACCAGGAGCCACGTAGCGAGCCAGAAGGCCAAGAGGGTACGCGAGGTCAGGACGAGTGCAAGTCATCAGGTACATGAGGCAGCCAACTAGCTCCGGGTAACGACCACTCGGCTCTACGGACTCGTCCGAAGGTGGAGCTAAGAGCGAGTGACCTGTAGCCAGAAGAGTCGGCTGTGCCGAGGACCAGGTGAAGCCGAAGCGCTGAAGGACCTGCTGCACCATGTGTGACTGAGTCAGTGTGATGGTGCGGCGTGCTCTGTCCCGGGTGATCTGCAAGCCAAGGTAGCTGCGCAGTTCACCCAGGTCTGTGCACATGTGTCTCTTCTGCAGTTCCGGCTTCACTAGGGCGAGAGCCTCAGTGTCAGCAGTGGCAAAGACCAAGTCGTCGACGTACACGAGGATGTAGAACGGCGGCAGCGAAGTGTCGGTGCGCAGAAACAGCAACGGGTCAGCAGTAGAAGGCGCGAACCCAAGAGCCGCAAGTGTAGTCCTCAGTGTGTCGTGCCACTCACGTGGCGCCTGGCGCGTAGAACGGCCGCCGGAGGCTCCACTGGGTACCAGGAGGGAACGACCCAGTGAAGCCAGGAGGGCGGCGCAGCCAGATCTTCTCGTGCAGGCTGCCCTGTAAGAACGCTGTGCTGAAGTCAAGAGAGTGAAGCTCGTAGTCACGCTGAGCGGCAACGTGCAGTAGCACCCGAAGAGTGGTCATCTTCGGGGTGGGGGAGAAGGTCTGGAAGAAGTCTACTCCCTCTCGCTGATTGAAGCCTCGAGCAACGTAACGAGCCTTGAAGACAGGCGGAGAACCTGGCGGCCGCTTCACCTTGAGAATCCACATGCCACTGACGATGTTCGCCCCAGGAGGGGGAACCTCGACGACGTAAGTGCCAGTGGACTTCCAGGATGCCATCTCAGCGTCCATGGCTGTCTGCCACTGAGAGGAGTACTCACCCGCGATCGCCTCAGCGTAAGAGCGCGGGGTCGGGATGTCTGGTGCATCCGGGTCTCCCTCAGGTGCAATCAGCATGGACACGAGATGAGGTACAGCAGCAGCAAAGCACTCAAACTCCTCCTGCGTGTCCTCAAGGACCTCCATGCCACGAGCACACTCACCCTCGACGGACGGAGGACAGACAGACTTAGACTCAGCAACAAGACTCGCAGCGTAGTCTAGCCGATAGTGAACAGCAAAGTCGACAAGCTTAGCAACTAAGGCAGACGCAGCAGCGGACTCCCGAAGGGTCAGTGACAGCAGTGGCCAGGAGACGCGTGACAGTAGGACTAGCAGCACGAAGAGAGTCAGACTCCGGGTCAACAAGGGCAGGAAGAGAGGACGCAGGAGGAGAAGGCAGAGGGACACGTTGTGGAGCAGTGGAAGGACGAAGCGTCATCTGGTGCGTGCCTGGGACAGGAGGAGGACGCTGACGCGGGACACGATGACCAGTGCGAGCAGCACGAATAGTCGACTCAGGACGAGACTCCGGCGACACAGGACGAGACTCAAGCTCACGACGCTCTGTAAGACCTCCTGTCGGACCAGTGTAGGGAGAAGGACCAGGGAGTGGCGAGGTAGGCTGTAACTGTGACTGCGACCGGACAGGCGGAGGACACTTTAAGGAGGGAGCAGGACAAGTAGCAGGCGGCTGACCAAGAACCTGCTGAAGGAGCGGAACGAAGTACGGCCGCGGCCGTGGAGTGCCCCCAGAACCAGTAGAGACAGCACCAGAACCCCCAGCGGCAGCTCCAACTCCTGCAGCACCACCAGCAGCTCCAATAGCGCCAACTCCAGCACCCCCAGGAGCATCAGCCCCAGTCGCACCGTCGGCTCCAGCACCTCCAGTAGGACGAGCGGCAGCGCCTCCAGCTCCAGCCCCTGCAGCACCACTAGCCCCAGTACAAGTAGCACCTCCAGCAGCTCCAATAGCACCTCCAGTCCTAGCAGCTCCAGCACCTCCAGCGCCAACCCCAGGGTCAGCAGCCACACCAACTCCAGTAGGCCCAGCACCCTCAGCTCCAGCTCCAGTAGCACCTCCAGCTCCCACAACACCACGTCGGTGGCGACAGAACCGAGAGTACCACTCACGCAGCTGCTGGGAAGAGAGAGCGCCCCCAGGCACAGCACCCCCAGGCTCAGGACCTCCAAGCTCAGCACCCCAAGACACAGCACCCCCAGGCTCAGCACCCCCAGTCTCCGCACCCCCAGGCTCAGCACCCCCAGTCTCCGCACCCCCTGGCTCAGCACCCCCAGTCCCAGTACCCCCAGACCCAGCACCACCAGGCTCAGCACGCTCAGGCTCAGTACCTCGCGCAGGACCAGAGTCGACAGCTACCTCGACAGGCTCGACCGGGTCTACCTGGGAAACACCTGAGGGAGCAGGACCCTGGGGAGGTAGGGGGTCTACCGAAGCAGCACCTGGCGTGAGGAAGAGCGGCCGAGGGGGGAGCGGGGCAGTGCGGTAGGGGAAGAGACGGTAGAAGGGGACCGACTCGTCAAACGTGACGTCCTGAGAGGGGAAGACACAGCGCGAGGTGGGGTGGTAAAACTGCCAGCCAGGCGCGTCAGGGACAAAGCCCAGGAAGACACAAGGAACGGCGCGGGAGCAGAGCTTGTCCGCGGACGTATCCCGGACAAAGGCACGAGATCCCCAGATCCGGAATACAGACGCATCGCCAACCTCTCCCGTCCAACACAGTGTCGGCGAGGTCTCCGGAACGGAGACACGGGGCCAGAGGTTGAGCTGATGCGCGGCGTACCGGACCGCAAACGGCCACAGAAAATGGGGGGCAGCCGCATGGATCAAGGAGGTACAAGCGACCTCCATGACCAAGCCAATGCGGCGCTCAGCAACCCCATTCTGCTGCGGAGAGGCCGGAAGCGTGTACTTCTACTCAATGCCCTCCCCCTGACAGAAAGCTCTCAAGAGGCCGGAAGAAAACTCACCACCTCTGTCAGAGTGCAGTCGCAGGACGGGAAGGTCCGTGCGAAAGCGCCTCTCCAGCTAGAGACGGGTAGCGCGGATCCAAGGGATCAAGACATCAGGGACCTCTCCCTTGGTGTGCAAGGGGAAGACTGTGGTGTAACGCGTGTAGTCGTCAACTACCAGCAGGAAGTAGCGTTCTTCGCCCTGTCCATGGACGCGGGCTGGGCCCCACACGTCCATGTGAAGGGTCTGAAGAGGAGCCTCCGTCGGGGGGAACTCAGAGGAGTGAGGGGTGGCACGCTGCCGCCCCTCGACACAGGGAAGGCAGGGGACGGTGGCAGGGGAGGCAGTGACCTGGGGAGACCAGAGACAAGGAAACGGGAGTGCATGCCACGAAGGCGCTGCATCGAAGGGTGACCAAGGCGGTGGTGCCAGAGGACCGTCCGGTGCGACAGGGTGCGACACGAGCAGGGGGCGGACAACTGACCTGACGCAGACGCAGACGCAGCTACCTGAGGGGACTCTGTGGTCAATGTGTACAGGTCCGACCCCGGCTGCCGGGTGAAGGTAGCCAGGTGACGACCCGTCTGAGCACACGTGCAGTGTGTCACACGCTCGTAGGCAGGGGTGAACTGGTGAACACCCGCGTCCTGGAGCGCGGAACCCGCCACCAAGTTCGTAGAGAACGACGGGAGGTAAAGACCCGACAGTGTGCCGGACGGGACAGCTGGACAAGGGAGGGCAGTGGTGGAGGTCGCAAGGACCGGACCCCCGGAGGGGTCAGCCAGGGAGACAGCAACAGGCCTAGGGAGCTGCGCTAGGGCAGTGCGGTCGCGAAAGAAACAGCGGGAAGCACCTGAGTCCAGTGTGAAGGTGTGCAGTGCCTCAGTAGACGTAGTACCTGAAGGCGCAGACTCACGAGCACCTGAAGCAGCAGACACACCAGCACCTAGAGCAGCAGCCTCACCAAGACCTGGGGCAGCAGACGCACTAGCACCTAGAGCGGCAGCCTCACTGGCCTCAATGCCTGGGTCTGGCAGGACACACAAGTAACAGTCACCCTCAATACTAATAGTCAATGCATACATGGCTCCAAGGATAACATCAAAGTCAAGAGCAAAGATATCAATGTTCTTTTTAAGCAGATCAGCCCAGCGGGGCAGCTCAGAGGCGTCAGGGAACTGTGCACGCCAGGCGTCGTCGAGACGGGAGAAGCAGTGCTGCGGCATGTGGGACCTCCCACACGTCTGACCAGCGCGGTCACCTGTGCGGATGACATACGTGCAGGTACCTCCACCCCCAGACCCCCCATGCTGAGAGTACCACTCACGAAGCTACTGGGGCGACGGGGTCTCTCCGAGACGCTGCTGCTGCCGCTGGACACCACCCGAAGCTCCACGCTGCGCTGGTCCACCCCGACCACCACCCCAGCCGCCGCCACCACGCCCACTGCCGCCACCACCACCGCCTCCACCCCGGCCTCCTCCACCACCACTGCCGCCACCACCCCTGCCGCTGCCACTGACCCCCCCAGCCCCGCCACCACCCCCACCACCGCCACCACCCCCACCGCCCCCACCGCCTCCACCTCCACCTCCACCTCCCCCGCTGTCACCGCCACCACCCTTGCCCCCCTTGCCCCTGCCGCCCTTGCGCCTCCCACTAGGAGCAGACGCTGCCCCGACTTCCTCAGCACCAAGGTAGTCGACAGCGGCAGAAGAGGCGACCGAGGGGAGAAGGGGGGGAGGGGAACACCCGTCAAAGAAGGGCGTGCGGGGGTCGCCACAAGAGGCACCTACAGCAACTATGCTAGCCTCAGCTGCAAGCAGATGCTTCTCGAGCAGGTCAACGGTGAGCTCGGTGGGGAAGAGGGCGAGAAAGTGGTCTCTGACTGCGCGAAGAGAGTCAGGGAGACGGGTGACTAGGTGGTAGAGAACGAGGTACATCGGGGGCGGATTCTTGGTGAGGAACTCAGCAGGAAGGGCGGCTCGGTAGCGAGTGTCACTAGTGCGGAGGTGTGTAATGAGGTCAGCGACTGTGGGAAAGGCGGCCAAATCGGGGAAGAGATAGGGCAGCGAGAGACGGCCGATCGTAGCAGAGGCAGGCGAGGAGTAGCGCGCGACTACTGCATCGTACAGTGCCTTAGCAGTCTTGTGCTGGCCAAAATGCGTGCGCTAATCTAACGGCCGGTGACTGCAAATGGCTAGGCGAGCGTGAGCATCACGAGTCTGCCACTGGGAGCGAGCTGTACTGTCAGCAGTCTCTACAAGTGCTAGAGCGGTTCCGGACGCGTGATCATACAGCGAGACATCGTCCTTGGCAGTGATCTGTAGGAACAGGTGGAGGTCGTCGAGCCAAGCATCAAACTGAATTGGACGGCCCTCAGCATCGAAAGAGAGGACGGTGGGACTAGCCATAGTGACAGCAGTAGCAGTAGCAGCAGTAGCAGTAGGAACAGAAGCAGTAGGAGCGGGCGGAACAGCAGTAGCAGTAGGGCAGCGCGGCTCGGACAGGGCGGCGCGGCACGGTTCGGGCAGGGCGGCTCGGCGCGGCTCGGGCAGGGCGGCGCGGCGCGGCTCGGACAGGGCTATGCGGCGCGGCTCGGACGGGTAGGGCGGCGCTACGGTGGGCCTGCGCGTGGGCTGCTGTTGCGTACGGGCCGCGGCTGCGCGTGGGCTGCAGTCGCGCGCGGGCAGCGAGCTACGCGCTGGCTGCAGCGGCCAGTGCGCAAGCAGCTGCGACGCGCGGGCTGCGCGCGGGGCCGCACGAGGACGGCGCAGGCTGCGCGCGGGCGGTGCTGGTCGTGCGTGGGCGGTTAACGGCCTACGCGCGCTAGAAACGGGTCGCGCGCGGGCGGATAGCGGGCTGCACGCGCTAAAAACGGGCCGCGCGCGGGCGGCTAGCGAGCTGCGCACGGGCAGCGTGAGAGAGAGAGGCGCGCGAGGGCGCACTAGCAGAGAGGCGCACGAGGGCGCTTCTAGCAGAACGGTGGGCCCTTAGGACCAAGCGGTCCTAGGTTCCTAACCTAGGCTCGTAATACCATGTCAGAATGAACAAGATTGTTTGCACTAGGAAAGAGGTGGGTACAAGTAGGAAACCCTAAACTTACTGTACCCCATAGTAACTACCCCACTACAGCCTAAACCAACTGTAGCAGATATAACATTTGACACGCGTCCAGTCAGAATGAGCCGTCACGCCTGTGAAGTGACGTGCCAAAGCTCTGTGCACAGTCAGAGAATGCCCTCGCGCGATTCTGATTCAGGAACCTGTAGGATTTCGATTCGTTCGAATTTACGAGACTGAAATAGATTTTGGTGTGTTTAAATTGTATTTCTTTTTATATAAGCACCGGCGCTTATGGCCGTTACTCAATTACAAGACCCCCCTTAAAAAAATGAGTGTATTATAAGCGCATATGCGCTACTATCTGGGGCCAGACTATACATGATATGTGTTTCGGCCAGGCAAGATACTAAAACCTAGTGTAACCATATGAAGCAGCCTGTGAACGCAAGAATCACATCGAACTGAGGACACTCATGAGACTGGCTTAAATGTGAACCGTGACTAAACAACGACGCATGTTGTCAAACTTATATGCTATAGTCTGTGGGAGAAAGGCCCCGCCCTCGCTTGGGCGCAGCCGATCTCATTGTCGACGAGAAGTTCGCGACGGATTGGTCGACAAAATGGGCTTCTGCAGTTCGACGGAAGTTGCGGTCGAGCAGGCTGTGCTCGACAGAATCCGGTCAACGAGCTCTGCGCCTGGTCGACGATCTCTGCGCGAAGAGCTCCCGTCAAAGAGCGCTGGTCGACGATCCTGGTCGAAGAACTCTGGTCGAAGAGTTCGGGTCGATGAGCACTGCTCGGCGAACCCTGTTCAACCGAGCGGTGTCCAAAAGATCGACCAAACTTGCAGAGGTGTGCGAAACTCTGAGGAGGTGTGCGAAACTTCGCCGAGAAGGTATTGGCGAAGTTTGACCTGCGGAATGGCAGCACGTGGTCGACGGTGCGCACCTGGCGAAACAGACAACACGTATTCTACCTGGCACCTACGCAATGTGCCTGACGGTGAAACCAAATATCACAGAAAATATTCCTCACGTTGCGTCTCAAGAAGAACGTTCCTCACATTGCATCACCCATCATTCATTCCCCTCTCCCCTGCCCCACTCAAACCACGAGTCACCTTTTTCTAACCCTTCAGCTCCCCTCCCTGCCTCACCCAAAGTACCTTGTAGCTTGCCTTACTCTTTCCACTCTCTTCCCTACCTCACTCAAAGGACTGTTTACCTTGCCTAACCCCTCCCTGACTTGTCCCACATGGCCTCACTCCTTTCCCTGCCCCACCAAACACTCCAATAAATCTCATGGTCTTCTGAACTACGAGGCTAAGTAGGATGGAATCGATATAGGAGAGAACTGCCTGATGAAAATGCCTGGTCTAGAAAGGTACGGGGGCAACTCAGCAGCAGTACGGGGTAAGAATATAGTTGAAGTAGGTAACTGATCCTATCACAACTTGTTAAAGCAGGTGAAATAAAGGCGGAATAATTCCAACTTGGATTATTATGCTATGATCCAAGCGATTTGATTCTCAAGCAGCCGAGCTCCATAATGCCCATATAGTCCAATTATTTTCAGTCGTGAAAGAACTACCACCCTTCCCCCTTTCTAAGCACACATTGTTCCCATACAAGTCAACCACCCAACGCCAAACAGCACCCCGAGCACATGCAAACAGCAACAATACCTTCCTTGGTTATCAACCACTGCCCTGCTCTACTTGCGTCCGAGATTTCCAAAGAAGTTTGTGGCCTTCTCGAACCCTTGCTTCACGTCGTCCGCTGCCTTCCTGGCACCTTCCCCAACCTTCTCAAACCCCTGCTTCACCTCATTCGCTGCCTTCTTGGTATCCTCCCACCCTTTCTCCAGCTTTTCCGCTTGCTTCTTTTTGTCTTTCACCATCCTATCCCATTCCTTCTTAGAATACTTCGCAAGCTCCTTTCCAACCTCAGCGATGGCTTTCATTTCACTCGGCCCGATCTTCACCTTGACCGCCTTCCCCTTGAGCATCCGTCGGATCTCCTGCATCAGTGGTAAGATGGACGCATCTTTGACTGCCACTGGGGAGGACAGGTCGTCCGCCGCCAAGACGCCAACATCCCGCGCAGGATCAGATTCGAATATCGGCGCTGTAGCGGAGACCACATGCGCGGCGGCAATGAGCACAGAGAGCACCAGTAAGAAAACGCGAAGCACGGCCATTGTAAGCAACCACCGGATTGGATTCGAAGGAAGCAGATGGAGTGGCCTCGCAAATGAATTGTGCGGAGCTAAATAGTGCCGCGAGCTGGGGCTGGTTTACTATAGGTTGGGTGCGGTCGATGCGATTATTCGTTGCTAGAGGCTATTGGCGCGACGCGAAATCTGCCGCTGGAAACGGGATGATTGGTCGAAGCGCGTTACTTGGTGATAGGCACTGGAGCGTGTCTGGAAGTTTGCCGTCGTTCCTTGTCACTCACGCCATGGGCTAGCCCTAAGTGTTGAATTCACAGCCCAACTTCATTCTAGGACGCGTCACAATTGTCACAATCGACGGCGATCGATCGTGCCCATCACAGGTGGCGCGGCATCTGCGGGCTGCGTCTCCAATCGCATGGTCGATGCGTCATTTGACGCCATCTGACCTCGGCAATCGGAGGGATATCGATCGTGGTGAGGAGACTGGAGACACTAGACGGAAAAAAGAAACGAAACTATTCCCGAATTGACGAAGTTACTGCACACCCTGTACATCGCTCACAGGGTCGGTGTGACATTTGTTACACGTCCTTAGCACTTCATGAGGCGCGAAAGTGACCGATATTTGGTTACCAGCGCGAAGCAAGCTGGTGCCAGACATGAGGCGCGGCGAGAAACGCGGTGGGCAGAAAGTCTCGCAATCATTGCAGGAGTGGTACAAATGTAGGCCCGTGAGTTGCGGAGACGTCAATAATGATAACAAATGTCTAGCGCTTACACTCCAGCTATCTCCTCAATAGGATTAGTCAAAGAAGAGTGTGCTAAATTGCAACGTCAAATAGGTGACAAGAAATTGAAGTCTGTAATGAATAAGGGTTCCCAAGTGTGCGCTTATTATTGAATTCCGGCCATAAGCGCAGTTCTTGAGATAAAATGGCATGCGCCTAACATAGGCCAGCGCTTATATCCGGGGCGGGGCCATACGGTACAGCAAACCTATTCATGATTCATTAGTAAATATAGTCACTTATAGTAAGCGCACACACACACGCCGCCTGAACAAGCAGCCCCAGGGTTTGTACTGTCATGACTCACTATGTGCATGGAGAAATTAGTGGGTTAGTGTCAAATCTGTTACGAATAGTAGTTAATGAAAAACACTGTTGCGCACTCCTCACCGTAGTAAAGCCGAAGCACGCACTATCGAGAGTGAAGTCGAAAAGCCAGAAGAAAGGCGAAGGGACAGACGGTTACGAGGAGCATCTGGACCGTCTGGCAGACAGCATCAGGCAGCAGCAGTGGCGAGGATTCTGCCCGAACAGTTACGTAACCACTCGGAGTCGCACGGTTGGATTTCGATGCAATAAGGGAATGTACCCCTTAGAGTACATGGCTAGTTAGGTCGTTTCGAATTCCCCTGTACTCATATTTATATTCCTTGTACTGCACGTGTTTATTATCTCAAAGCATTTTACATTCACTCTGCTATTGAGGTCAATGGCCCACCAACATCACTTCTCTGCGTGCGAACCTTCCTGAGGTGATCCTGGTTACAATCACTTTCTGATTTTAGCATGGTATGAGAGCGACTCAGGAATCCTTCGCACCGCCATCTCCGAAATCTGCGACATTCGGAAAGTGGCGTCCGGCACACGATCACGTGTAAGAATGGCCGGAGGATCTGGAGGTCAGACGAATCTGACGGCTGAAGCGCAGCCCAACCCGGCTGCGACAAACGAGGAAACGACGACGATTCCTTCCGCCGTCCTCGCACAACTGCTTCGGCGACTCACGAGCCTGGAGCAAGGGCTCCAGACATTGCGGAATGGCGATGCGGGAACCTCTTCCCAACCCACTCAACCGGCCTCAAACGGCCAGAACTCTGCCCCGCAAGGCTTCTCTCTCGATACGAACGGCTCAACCCCCAAGTCTTCCTGTCCCAGCGATGAAGCAATTCTCTCTGCGCAATCAAGGTTTTTGAGCATATCAAAAATAAAGACAAGTGCGTGCTTTGACGGCAGAGACTTCTATACCTGGAGCTTTGAGCTGGAGCTGCTACTGCAAAACGCGCAGATTTATCATTATTTCGACGGAAGCTACTCGGGGCCTACGGAAGAAACTGACGACGCAAAAACCAAGTACTACAACGAGTCCCTGATGTCGTATAGGGTTCTTCTGCGGAACATGTCGCCGACGGAGCAATTGAGCATTCGCTCATACAAGACCTCCCCTGCTCCAGCCCTCAACGCCTGGCGCCACCTGAATGGCGTATACCAACCCAAGGACTCAGTGTCGTCGAGCCGCCTCCTCCAGGAGTTACTGGAAACAAGGATGGCACCAGGAGAGAAAGCCAACAGTTACCTGAATCGCTGTCGGAGTCTACGCGATCAGATCGCGAAATTGGGGAGCTCGATCTCTGAGGAGATCTTCGTGAACATCGTGCTCCAAGGGCTCGGCCCAGAGTGGCGGCCCTGCAAGGCGCTTCTCCGACAGCAGGGGGTCATCTCGGAGGCCGCCCTTTGCGCCGCCCTCCTCGTCGAACAACGGGATATGGACCAGCAGCGACCAGCGCCACGACGAGAGAGAGAACGTCTCGCATTCTACGCAGACAACACGGAAGAGCGACGACCACGGCGCCTCTACTGCAAGATCTGCAGAAATTTCGGGCACCTGGCGGATCGATGCAAGCATCGATCTCGCCCTCGCCAGACCAATCCGAGCACTTGGTCCGGCCGACAAGACGCAAGAAACGACACGCGTCCCGCCCAGGGGTCTCAACCCCCACCGCGCAACCTGAATCCAACAACTCAGCAGCAGCAGCAGCCACCACAAGCTGCCCCCGTCCGCAATGTCATGGGGAACATAACCATGACGAGCGGCTCTCGTCGCCCGCGCGCACGCTCACTCTCACCTGAGCCGGCGCCCGACCCAATCGAGGCATCTCCGAACAACAATCCATTTAGCACGCATCACGACTACATCGACGACGACAACCAGGACTGGAATCTACCAGTCCCGCTGCTTGAGAGCCCTCCGCACGTACCTGACATGCGGCCGGCACCGATCGACTGGATCACGCGCGAACAGTTTCTGAAGGTGGACACTCCACACATCGTCACTCCGCGACTGGCGCTGCTCGCGCGAAACGACAACAGGCGCTACAACAACTGGTACCTGGACAGCTGCTGTGGGCAGCATATGGTGGGCTCCGAGCGTTACATATCCAACGCCGTCCCCACTCCCGTCGTCACTTACGTCACAGTGGCGAACAACACGCGGCTGCGCGCAAGCGCGCAAGGTATCGTGGTGCTCAAGGCACGAGGGAGCCGAACGCACATCACACTTAACGACGTGTTGATTGTGCAGAACCTGCGCTTTAATTTACTCTCGGCGGCGCAACTCCTGGATTGCGGAGTCATCCTCAGCACCGACCCTGAGACGCGCGACATCCTGCTCCACTTCACGATGCCGAACAAGAAGCGCAAGCAGATCGGACGGGCGCGCGCCGAGAACGGCGTATACGTTCTCGACTTCGACATTCCCGACTGCAGCAGCGATTCGCAGGAATTGATTGACCTCGTCCCCCTGCGCTTCGAACACATTCATCGCCGCGATTGGAAGCACCCTGATGGGCGCCCCTGGATGCCACATCACTCACACCCCCGCCAGCTCGCGCTGCACGACCCGGATCCCGACGGCGCCTGCAGGAACTGCCACACACCAACGTCCCGACCCCGATCCCGACGGCGTCTGCAGATCTCAGCCTCACAACTGGAGCTGAGAATTGAAGACGACCGTGTAGAACGCCAAGAAACAGAACCAGAGCTAAGGCTGAAGGTGTAACCCTGTGACGACCGCTTTGTAGCCTAGTCGTCAACCCAAGAAGCGTCTGAGTGCCCAGTGAGAACAACTGAGCTCCTCCCTCCTAGCATGAGCCCCATGCCTGATGTACTGCACAAGTAGCTCAGTACCCTCTTAGCAGCATCCATGTGCACCTTTCGGTGCCGACCAGGAGCCACGTAGCGAGCCAGAAGGCCAAGAGGGTACGCGAGGTCAGGACGAGTGCAAGTCATCAGGTACATGAGGCAGCCAACTAGCTCTGGGTAACGACCACTCGGCTCTACGGACTCGTCTGAAGGTGGAGCTAAGAGCGAGTGACCTGTAGCCAGAAGAGTCGGCTGTGCCGAGGACCAGGTGAAGCCGAAGCGCTGATGGACCTACTGCACCATGTGTGACTGAGTCAGTGTGATGGTGCGGCGTGCTCTGTCCCGGGTGATCTGCAAGCCAAGGTAGCTGCGCAGTTCACCCAGGTCTGTGCACATGTGTCTCTTCTGCAGTTCCGACTTCACTAGAGCGAGAGCCTCAGTGTCAGCAGTGGCAAAGACCAAGTCGTCGACGTACACGAGGATGTAGAACGGCGGCAGCGAATTGTCGGTGCGCAGAAACAGCAACGGGTCAGCAGTAGAAGGCGCGAACCCAAGAGCCGCAAGTGTAGTCCTCAGTGTGTCGTGCCACTCACGTGGCGCCTGGCGCGTAGAACGGCCGCCGGAGGCTCCACTGGGTACCAGGAGGGAACGACCCAGTGAAGCCAGGAGGGCGGCGCAGCCAGATCTTTTCGTGCAGGCTGCCCTGTAAGAACGCTGTGCTGAAGTCAAGAGAGTGAAGCTCGTAGTCACGCTGAGCGGCAACGTGCAGTAGCACCCGAAGAGTGGTCATCTTTGGGGTGGGGGAGAAGATCTCGAAGAAGTCTACTCCCTCTCGCTGATTGAAGCCTCGAGCAACGTAACGAGCCTTGAAGACAGGCGGAGAACCTGGCGGCCGCTTCACCTTGAGAATCCACATGCCACTGACGATGTTCGCCCCAGGAGGGGGAACCTCGACGACGTAAGTGCCAGTGGACTTCCAGGATGCCATCTCTGCGTCCATGGCTGTCTGCCACTGAGAGGAGTACTCACCCGCGATCGCCTCAGCGTAAGAGCGCGGGGTCGGGATGTCTGGTGCATCCGGGTCTCCCTCAGGTGCAATCAGCATGGACACGAGATGAGGTACAGCAGCAGCAAAGCACTCAAACTCCTCCTGCATGTCCTCAAGGACGTCCATGCCAAGAGCACACTCACCCCCGACGGACGGAGGACAAACGGACTTAGACTCAGCAACAAGACTCGCAGCGTAGTCTAGACGATAGTGAACAGCAAAGTCGACAAGCTCAGCAACTAAGGCAGACGCAGCAGCGGACTCCCGAAGGGTCAGTGACAGCAGTGGCCAGGAGACGCGTGACAGTAGGACTAGCAGCACGAAGAGAGTCAGACTCCGGGTCAGCAAGGGCAGGAAGAGAGGACGCAGGAGGAGAAGGCAGAGGGACACGCTGTGGAGCAGTGGAAGGACGAAGCGTCATCTGGTGCGTGCCTGGGACAGGAGGAGGACGCTAACGCGGGACACGATGACCAGTGCGAGCAGCACGAACAGTCGACTCAGGACGAGACTCCGGCGACACAGGACGAGACTCAAGCTCACGACGCTCTGTAAGACCTCCTGTCGGACCAGTGTAGGGAGAAGGACCAAGGAGTGGCGAGGTAGGCTGTAACTGTGACTGCGACCGGACAGGCGGAGGACACTTTAAGGAGGGAGCAGGACAAGTAGCAGGCGGCTGACCAAGAACCTGCTGAAGGAGCGGAACGAAGTACGGCCGCGGCCGTGGAGTGCCCCCAGAACCAGTAGAGACAGCACCAGAACCCCCAGCGGCAGCTCCAACTCCTGCAGCACCACCAGCAGCTCCAATAGTGCCAACTCCAGCACCCCCAGGAGCATCAGCCCCAGTCGCACCGTCGGCTCCAGCACCTCCAGTAGGACGAGCGGCAGCGCCTCCAGCTCCAGCCCCTGCAGCACCACTAGCCCCAGTACAAGTAGCACCTCCAGCAGCTCCAATAGCACCTCCAGTCCTAGCAGCTCCAGCACCTCCAGCGCCAACCCCAGGGTCAGTAGCCACACCAACTCCAGTAGGCCCAGCACCCTCAGCTCCAGCTCCAGTAGCACCTCCAGCTCCCACAACACCACGTCGTTGGCGACAGAACCGAGAGTACCACTCACGCAGCTGCTGGGAAGAGAGAGCGCCCCCAGGCGCAGCACCCCCAGGCTCAGGACCTCCAGGCTCAGCACCCCAAGACACAGCACCCCCAGGCTCAGCACCCCCAGTCTCCGCACCCCCAGGCTCAGCACCCCCAGTCTCCGCACCCCCAGGCTTAGCACCCCTAGTCCCAGTACCCCCAGACCCAGCACCACCAGGCTCAGCACGCTCAGGCTCAGTACCTCGCGCAGGACCAGAGTCGACAGCTACCTCGACAGGCTCGACCGGGTCTACCTGGGAAACACCTGAGGGAGCAGGACCCTGGGGAGGCAGGGGGTCTACCGAAGCAGCACCTGGCGTGAGGAAGAGCGGCCAAGGGGGGAGCGGGGCAGTGCGGTAGGGGAAGAGACGGTAGAAGGGGACCGACTCGTCAAACGTGACGTCCTGAGAGGGGAAGACACAGCGCGAGGTGGGGTGGTAAAACTGCCAGCCAGGCGCGTCAGGGACAAAGCCCAGGAAGACACAAGGAACGGCGCGGGAGCAGAGCTTGTCCGCGGACGTATCCCGGACAAAGGCACGAGATCCCCAGATCCGGAACACAGACGCATCGCCAACCTCTCCCGTCCAACACAGTGTCGGCGAGGTCTCCGGAACGGAGACACGGGGCCAGAGGTTGAGCTGATGCGCGGCGTACCGGACCGCAAACGGCCACAGAAAATGGGGGGCAGCCGCATGGATCAAGGAGGTACAAGCGACCTCCATGACCAAGCCAATGCGGCGCTCAGCAACCCCATTCTGCTGCGGAGAGGCCGGAAGCGTGTACTTCTACTCAATGCCCTCCCCCTGACAGAAAGCTCTCAAGAGGCCGGAAGAAAACTCACCACCTCTGTCAGAGTGCAGTCGCAGGACGGGAAGGTCCGTGCGAAAGCGCCTCTCCAGCTAGAGACGGGTAGCGCGGATCCAAGGGATCAAGACATCAGGGACCTCTCCCTTGGTGTGCAAGGGGAAGACTGTGGTGTAACGCGTGTAGTCGTCAACTACCAGCAGGAAGTAGCGTTCTTCGCCCTGTCCATGGACGCGGGCTGGGCCCCACACGTCCATGTGAAGGGTCTGAAGAGGAGCCTCCGTCGGGGGGAACTCAGAGGAGTGAGGGGTGGCACGCTGCCGCCCCTCGACACAGGGAAGGCAGGGGACGGTGGCAGGGGAGGCAGTGACCTGGGGAGACCAGAGACAAGGAAACGGGAGTGCATGCCACGAAGGCGCTGCATCGAAGGGTGACCAAGGCGGTGGTGCCAGAGGACCGTCCGGTGCGACAGGGTGCGACACGAGCAGGGGGCGGACAACTGACCTGACGCAGACGCAGACGCAGCTACCTGAGGGGATTCTGTGGTCAATGTGTACAGGTCCGACCCCGGCTGCCGGGTGAAGGTAGCCAGGTGACGACCCGTCTGAGCACACGTGCAGTGTGTCACACGCTCGTAGGCAGGGGTGAACTGGTGAACACCCGCGTCCTGGAGCGCGGAACCCGCCACCAAGTTCGTAGAGAACGAGGGGAGGTAAAGACCCGACAGTGTGCCGGACGGGACAGCTGGACAAGGGAGGGCAGTGGTGGAGGTCGCAAGGACCGGACCCCCGGAGGGGTCAGCCAGGGAGACAGCAACAGGCCTAGGGAGCTGCGCTAGGGCAGTGCGGTCGCGAAAGAAACAGCGGGAAGCACCTGAGTCCAGTGTGAAGGTGTGCAGTGCCTCAGTAGACGTAGTACCTGAAGGCGCAGACTCACGAGCACCTGAAGCAGCAGACACACCAGCACCTAGAGCAGCAGCCTCACCAGGACCTGGGGCAGCAGACGCACTAGCACCTAGAGCGGCAGCCTCACTGGCCTCAATGCCTGGGTCTGGCAGGACACACAAGTAACAGTCACCCTCAATACTAATAGTCAATGCATACATGGCTCCAAGGATAACATCAAAGTCAAGAGCAAAGATATCAATGTTCTTTTTAAGCAGATCAGCCCAGCGGGGCAGCTCAGAGGCGTCAGGGAACTGTGCACGCCAGGCGTCGTCGAGACGGGAGAAGCAGTGCTGCGGCATGTGGGACCTCCCACACGTCTGACCAGTGCGGTCACCTGTGCGGATGACATACGTGCAGGTACCTCCACCCCCAGACCCCCCATGCTGAGAGTACCACTCACGAAGCTACTGGGGCGACGGGGTCTCTCCGAGACGCTGCTGCTGCCGCTGGACACCACCCGAAGCTCCACGCTGCGCTGGTCCACCCCGACCACCACCCTAGCCGCCGCCACCACGCCCACTGCCGCCACCACCACCGCCTCCACCCCGGCCTCCTCCACCACCACTGCCGCCACCACCCCCGCCGCTGCCACTGACCCCCCCAGCCCCGCCACCACCCCCACCACTGCCACCACCCCCACCGCCCCCACCGCCTCCACCTCCACCTCCACCTCCCCCGCTGTCACCGCCACCACCCTTGCCCCCTTGCCCCTGCCGCCCTTGCGCCTCCCACTAGGAGCAGACGCAGCCCCGACTTCCTCAGCACCAAGGTAGTCGACAGCGGCAGCAGAGGCGACCGAGGGGAGAAGGGGGGGAGGGGAACACCCGTCAAAGAAGGGCGTGCGGGGGTCGCCACAAGAGGCACCTACAGCAACTATGCTAGCCTCAGCTGCAAGCAGATGCTTCTCGAGCAGGTCAACGGTGAGCTCGGTGGGGCAGAGGGCGAGAAAGTGGTCCCTGACTGCGCGAAGAGAGTCAGGGAGACGGGTGACTAGGTGGTAGAGAACGAGGTACATCGGGGGCGGATTCTTGGCGAGGAACTCAGCAGGAAGGGCGGCTCGGTAGCGAGTGTCACTAGTGCGGAGGTGTGTAATGAGGTCAGCGACTGTGGGAAAGGCGGCCAAATCGGGGAAGAGATAGGGCAGCGAGAGACGGCCGATCGTAGCAGAGGCAGGCGAGGAGTAGCGCGCGACTACTGCATCGTACAGTGCCTTAGCAGTCTTGTGCTGGCCAAAATGCGCGCGCTAATCTAACGGCCGGTGACTGCAAATGGCTAGGCGAGCGTGAGCGTCACGAGTCTGCCACTGGGAGCGAGCTGTACTGTCAGCAGTCTCTACAAGTGCTAGAGCGGTTCCGGACGCGTGATCATACAGTGAGACATCGTCCTTGGCAGTGATCTGTAGGAACAGGTGGAGGTCGTCGAGCCAAGCATCAAACTGAATCGGACGGCCCTCAGCATCGAAAGAGAGGACGGTGGGACTAGCCATAGTGGCAGCAGTAGCAGTAGCAGCAGTAGCAGTAGGAACAGAAGCAGTAGGAGCGGGCGGAACAGCAGTAGCAGTAGGGCAGCGCGGCTCGGACAGGGCGGCGCGGCACGGTTCGGGCAGGGCGGCTCGGCGCGGCTCGGGCAGGGCGGCGCGGCGCGGCTCGGACAGGGCTATGCGGCGCGGCTCGGACGGGCAGGGCGGCGCTACGGTGGGCCTGCGCGTGGGCTGCTGTTGCGTACGGGCCGCGGCTGCGCGTGGGCTGCAGTCGCACGCGGGCAGCGAGCTACGCGCTGGCTGCAGCGGCCGGTGCGCAAGCAGCTGCGACGCGCGGGCTGCGCGCGGGGCCGCACGAGGACGGCGCAGGCTGCGCGCGGGCGGTGCTGGTCGTGCGTGGGCGGTTAACGGCCTACGCGCGCTAGAAACGGGCCGCGCGCGGGCGGCTAGTGGGCTGCACGCGCTAAAAACGGGCCGCGCGCGGGCGGCTAGCGAGCTGCGCACGGGCAGCGTGAGAGAGAGAGGCGCGCAAGGGCGCACTAGCAGAGAGGCGCACGAGGGCGCGAAAGTGGTAGGGCGCTCGAGGGCGCTTCTAGCAGAACGGTGGGCCCTTAGGACTAAGCGGTCCTAGGTTCCTAACCTAGGCTCGTAATACCATGTCAGAATGAACAAGATTGTTTGCACTAGGAAAGAGGTGGGTACAAGTAGGAAACCCTAAACTTACTGTACCCCATAGTAACTACCCCACTACAGCCTAAACCAACTGTAGCAGATATAACATTTGACACGCGTCCAGTCAGAATGAGCCGTCACGCCTGTGAAGTGACGTGCCAAAGCTCTGTGCACAGTCAGAGAATGCCCTCGCGCGATTCTGATTCAGGAACCTGTAGGATTTCGATTCGTTAGAATTTACGAGACTGAAATAGATTTTGGTGTGTTTAAATTGTATTTCTTTTTATATAAGCACCGGCGCTTATGGCCGTTACTCAATTACAAGACCCCCCTTAAAAAAATGAGTGTATTATAAGCGCATATGCGCTACTATCTGGGGCCAGACTATACATGATATGTGTTTCGGCCAGGCAAGATACTAAAACCTAGTGTAACCATATGAAGCAGCCTGTGAACGCAAGAATCACATCGAACTGAGGACACTCATGAGACTGGCTTAAATGTGAACCGTGACTAAACAACGACGCATGTTGTCAAACTTATATGCTATAGTCTGTGGGAGAAAGGCCCCGCCCTCGCTTGGGCGCAGCCGATCTCATTGTCGACGAGAAGTTCGCGACGGATTGGTCGACAAAATGGGCTTCTGCAGTTCGACGGAAGTTGCGGTCGAGCAGGCTGTGCTCGACAGAATCCGGTCAACGAGCTCTGCGCCTGGTCGACGATCTCTGCGCGAAGAGCTCCCGTCAAAGAGCGCTGGTCGACGATCCTGGTCGAAGAACTCTGGTCGAAGAGTTCGGGTCGATGAGCGCTGCTCGGCGAACGCTGTTCAACCGAGCGGTGTCCAAAAGATCGACCAAACTTGCAGAGGTGTGCGAAACTCTGAGGAGGTGTGCGAAACTTCGCCGAGAAGGTATTGGCGAAGTTTGACCTGCGGAATGGCAGCACGTGGTCGACGGTGCGCACCTGGCGAAACAGACAACACGTATTCTACCTGGCACCTACGCAATGTGCCTGACGGTGAAACCAAATATCACAGAAAATATTCCTCACGTTGCGTCTCAAGAAGAACGTTCCTCACATTGCATCACCCATCATTCATTCCCCTCTCCCCTGCCCCACTCAAACCACGAGTCACCTTTTTCTAACCCTTCAGCTCCCCTCCCTGCCTCACCCAAAGTACCTTGTAGCTTGCCTTACTCTTTCCACTCTCTTCCCTACCTCACTCAAAGGACTGTTTACCTTGCCTAACCCCTCCCTGACTTGTCCCACATGGCCTCACTCCTTTCCCTGCCCCACCAAACACTCCAATAAATCTCATGGTCTTCTGAACTACGAGGCTAAGTAGGATGGAATCGATATAGGAGAGAACTGCCTGATGAAAATGCCTGGTCTAGAAAGGTACGGGGGCAACTCAGCAGCAGTACGGGGTAAGAATATAGTTGAAGTAGGTAACTGATCCTATCACAACTTGTTAAAGCAGGTGAAATAAAGGCGGAATAATTCCAACTTGGATTATTATGCTATGATCCAAGCGATTTGATTCTCAAGCAGCCGAGCTCCATAATGCCCATATAGTCCAATTATTTTCAGTCGTGAAAGAACTACCACCCTTCCCCCTTTCTAAGCACACATTGTTCCCATACAAGTCAACCACCCAACGCCAAACAGCACCCCGAGCACATGCAAACAGCAACAATACCTTCCTTGGTTATCAACCACTGCCCTGCTCTACTTGCGTCCGAGATTTCCAAAGAAGTTTGTGGCCTTCTCGAACCCTTGCTTCACGTCGTCCGCTGCCTTCCTGGCACCTTCCCCAACCTTCTCAAACCCCTGCTTCACCTCATTCGCTGCCTTCTTGGTATCCTCCCACCCTTTCTCCAGCTTTTCCGCTTGCTTCTTTTTGTCTTTCACCATCCTATCCCATTCCTTCTTAGAATACTTCGCAAGCTCCTTTCCAACCTCAGCGATGGCTTTCATTTCACTCGGCCCGATCTTCACCTTGACCGCCTTCCCCTTGAGCATCCGTCGGATCTCCTGCATCAGTGGTAAGATGGACGCATCTTTGACTGCCACTGGGGAGGACAGGTCGTCCGCCGCCAAGACGCCAACATCCCGCGCAGGATCAGATTCGAATATCGGCGCTGTAGCGGAGACCACATGCGCGGCGGCAATGAGCACAGAGAGCACCAGTAAGAAAACGCGAAGCACGGCCATTGTAAGCAACCACCGGATTGGATTCGAAGGAAGCAGATGGAGTGGCCTCGCAAATGAATTGTGCGGAGCTAAATAGTGCCGCGAGCTGGGGCTGGTTTACTATAGGTTGGGTGCGGTCGATGCGATTATTCGTTGCTAGAGGCTATTGGCGCGACGCGAAATCTGCCGCTGGAAACGGGATGATTGGTCGAAGCGCGTTACTTGGTGATAGGCACTGGAGCGTGTCTGGAAGTTTGCCGTCGTTCCTTGTCACTCACGCCATGGGCTAGCCCTAAGTGTTGAATTCACAGCCCAACTTCATTCTAGGACGCGTCACAATTGTCACAATCGACGGCGATCGATCGTGCCCATCACAGGTGGCGCGGCATCTGCGGGCTGCGTCTCCAATCGCATGGTCGATGCGTCATTTGACGCCATCTGACCTCGGCAATCGGAGGGATATCGATCGTGGTGAGGAGACTGGAGACACTAGACGGAAAAAAGAAACGAAACTATTCCCGAATTGACGAAGTTACTGCACACCCTGTACATCGCTCACAGGGTCGGTGTGACATTTGTTACACGTCCTTAGCACTTCAGGAGGCGCGAAAGTGACCGATATTTGGTTACCAGCGCGAAGCAAGCTGGTGCCAGACATGAGGCGCGGCGAGAAACGCGGTGGGCGGAAAGTCTCGCAATCATTGCAGGAGTGGTACAAATGTAGGCCCGTGAGTTGCGGAGACGTCAATAATGATAACAAATGTCTAGCGCTTACACTCCAGCTATCTCCTCAATAGGATTAGTCAAAGAAGAGTGTGCTAAATTGCAACGTCAAATAGGTGACAAGAAATTGAAGTCTGTAATCAATAAGGGTTCCCAATTGTGCGCTTATTATTGAATTCCGGCCATAAGCGCAGTTCTTGAGATAGAATGGCATGCGCCTAACATAGGCCAGCGCTTATATCCGGGGCGGGGCCATACGGTACAGCAAACCTATTCATGATTCATTAGTAAATATAGTCACTTATAGTAAGCGCACACACACACACACACCGCCTGAACAAGCAGCCCCAGGGTTTGTACTGTCATGACTCACTATATGCATGGAGAAATTAGTGGGTTAGTGTCAAATCTGTTACGAATAGTAGTTAATGAAAAACACTGTTGCGCACTCCTCACCGTAGTAAAGCCGAAACACGCACTATCGAGAGTGAAGACGAAAAGCCAGAAGAAAGGCGAAGGGACAGACGGTTACGAGGAGCATCTAGACCGTCGGGCAGACAGCATCAGGCAGCAGCAGTGGCGAGGATTCTGCCCGAACAGTTACGTAACCACTCGGAGTCGCACGGTTGGATTTCGATGCAATAAGGGAATGTACCCCTTAGAGTACATGGCTAGTTAGGTCGTTTCGAATTCCCCTGTACTCATATTTATATTCCTTGTACTGCACGTGTTTATTATCTCAAAGCATTTTACATTCACTCTGCTATTGAGGTCAATGGCCCACCAACATCACTTCTCTGCGTGCGAACCTTCCTGAGGTGATCCTGGTTACAATCACTTTCTGATTTTAGCATGGTATGAGAGCGACTCAGGAATCCTTCGCACCGCCATCTCCGAAATCTGCGACATTCGGAAAGTGGCGTCCGGCACACGATCACGTGTAAGAATGGCCGGAGGATCTGGAGGTCAGACGAATCTGACGGCTGAAGCGCAGCCCAACCCGGCTGCGACAAACGAGGAAACGACGACGATTCCTTCCGCCGTCCTCGCACAACTGCTTCGGCGACTCACGAGCCTGGAGCAAGGGCTCCAGACATTGCGGAATGGCGATGCGGGAACCTCTTCCCAACCCACTCAACCGGCCTCAAACGGCCAGAACTCTGCCCCGCAAGGCTTCTCTCTCGATACGAACGGCTCAACCCCCAAGTCTTCCTGTCCCAGCGATGAAGCAATTCTCTCTGCGCAATCAAGGTTTTTTAGCATATCAAAAATAAAGACAAGTGCGTGCTTTGACGGCAGAGACTTCTATACCTGGAGCTTTGAGCTGGAGCTGCTACTGCAAAACGCGCAGATTTATCATTATTTCGACGGAAGCTACTCGGGGCCTACGGAAGAAACTGACGACGCAAAAACCAAGTACTACAACGAGTCCCTGATGGCGTATAGGGTTCTTCTGCGGAACATGTCGCCGACGGAGCAATTGAGCATTCGCTCATACAAGACCTCCCCTGCTCCAGCCCTCAACGCCTGGCGCCACCTGAATGGCGTATACCAACCCAAGGACTCAGTGTCGTCGAGCCGCCTCCTCCAGGAGTTACTGGAAACAAGGATGGCACCAGGAGAGAAAGCCAACAGTTACCTGAATCGCTGTCGGAGTCTACGCGATCAAATCGCGAAATTGGGGAGCTCGATCTCTGAGGAGATCTTCGTGAACATCGTGCTCCAAGGGCTCGGCCCAGAGTGGCGGCCCTGCAAGGCGCTTCTCCGACAGCAGGGGGTCATCTCGGAGGCCGCCCTTTGCGCCGCCCTCCTCGTCGAACAACGGGATATGGACCAGCAGCGACCAGCGCCACGACGAGAGAGAGAACGTCTCGCATTCTACGCAGACAACACGGAAGAGCGACGACCACGGCGCCTCTACAGCAAGATCTGCAGAAATTTCGGGCACCTGGCGGATCGATGCAAGCATCGATCTCGCCCTCGCCAGACCAATCCGAGCACTTGGTCCGGCCGACAAGACGCAAGAAACGACACGCGTCCCGCCCAGGGGTCTCAACCCCCACCGCGCAACCTGAATCCGACAACTCAGCAGCAGCAGCAGCAGCCACCACAAGCTGCCCCCGTCCGCAATGTCATGGGGAACATAACCATGACGAGCGGCTCTCGTCGCCCGCGCGCACGCTCACTCTCACCTGAGCCGGCGCCCGACCCAATCGAGGCATCTCCGAACAACAATCCATTCAGCACGCATCACGACTACATCGACGACGACAACCAGGACTGGAATCTACCAGTCCCGCTGCTTGAGAGCCCTCCGCACGTACCTGACATGCGGCCGGCACCGATCGACTGGATCGCGCGCGAACAGTTTCTGAAGGTGGACACTCCACACATCGTCACTCCGCGACTGGCGCTGCTCGCGCGAAACGACAACAGGCGCTACAACAACTGATACCTGGACAGCTGCTGTGGGCAGCATATGGTGGGCTCCGAGCGTTACATATCCAACGCCGTCCCCACTCCCGTCGTCACTTACGTTACAGTGGCGAACAACACGCGGCTGCGCGCAAGCGCGCAAGGTATCGTGGTGCTCAAGGCACGAGGGAGCCGAACGCACATCACACTTAACGACGTGTTGATTGTGCAGAACCTGCGCTTTAATTTACTCTCGGCGGCGCAACTCCTGGATTGCGGAGTCATCCTCAGCACCGACCCCGAGACGCGCGACATCCTGCTCCACTTCACGATGCCGAACAAGAAGCGCAAGCAGATCGGAAGAACGCGCGCCGAGAACGGCGTATACGTTCTCGACTTCGACATTCCCGACTGCAGCAGCGATTCGCAGGAATTGATTGACCTCGTCCCCCTGCGCTTCGAACACATTCATCGCCGCGATTGGAAGCACCCTGATGGGCGCCCCTGGATGCCACATCACTCACACCCCCGCGAGCTCGCGCTGCACGACCCCGATCCCGACGGCGTCTGCAGGAACTGCCACACACCAACGTCTTCGACGAGCGCGATCGCCGGCCATGGCCTTGCCGCCATTCGCGAAACAGAGCGAGATGCACCGCCTGAAGAGGGTCTCTCCCAACTGGAGTTGGAAACAGCTACACGGGTCGTATTCGGCACACCAGAACACCCTCTTCCCGGACCCGCATCCCAGCATCTCCAAGGAATGCTCCGCGGCGTTGGCGTCGGCACCTTCGACGCGCATGGGAATCCCCGGCCCTACACCGAACGAAAGGCGGCAGAGATCTATTCTCACCGGCGCGATTCCAAGAAACGGCTCTCGCCCACGGACGAAGAGGCATTGGCGCAACAAGAAGCCGAAGAGCTTCGGCGGAAGAGCCTCGCCGAGGCACGCGGAACGCTCGCCTGGGAGCAGGACGAGGAAAGCGCCTCCAATGAAGGGGGGTGGGGGAGCGCCGGCGGATGGGGAACGAGCGACACCAGCGGCTGGGGCGTCGCAACCGGCGGATGGGGCGCAGCAACAGGCGCATACATCGGCGGATGGGGCGCCGCACAAGGCGGCGAGACGAGCGGCTGGGGAGCTTTCCGCGAGGATCAAAGGGGGGAAGAGGAAGAAGAACCTGCGTATGCCGACGTCGAACCTCTCGTTGTTCCTCTCGGACGACCTCCGCGCCGCCCTGCGTTAGGACCACCGCCGCCTGACATCCCTTCAGGTAGTGACCCCTGGGACACCATTGACTGGGGAAGTGAACCACTCACCCCGTGACGCACTGTCTACGGACCTGCCCCTGAACCATGCGAACCGGCGTTCGTACTTGGCACGATCCCCGGAACCAACATCCCCTACTCCATCATCCGCGACAGAGAATTTCTCGCCCTCATGCTAACAACGGCGAACGAGGAAGAAGAAGAGAACGGGGGAACAGCGCCTACACCTGCACCGGCACCTGACGAAGACCCCGCAGCCGCACTGGAGCGCTACATGCGCACATCTGGATTCCGCGCCGACGACGCCATCTGGCATCAGCGCCTATGTCACCCTTCGCGCGTGACCCTGAAGAATTGCATCGAAGCCGACGTCTTTGCACCTGGCGCGCTGTTGCGCCCTGACGACTCCGAAGTGAGAGGAGGGACTCACCCGCGCAGCTGCACTGTCTGCCCCGAAGCTGCGCTGATTCACCAGCCCTTCCCCCTACTCGAGCCAGGAACCAATCGCTACGCCAAGCTTGAGAAGGTTTACAGTGACTTTCTCAACGTAGGACACTGCGGCATCAACGACGAACTCTACACACTCACCTTCGTCGACGCCGGAACGCGCCACGTGTGGGTCGTAAACGTGGAAGCGCGTAGCAGAGCCTACGAAGCATTCCGTCTGTGGCTGGCGCACGCGCAGCGGCAATCTGGGGAGAAATTGAAGATTTGGCAGTCCGATGGTGCGGCGGAGTTCAGGAGCAAGGAACTGCAGGATTACCTCGCGCAAAAGGGGATCGAGCATCACATCTCCCTCCCCTACGCGCACCAGCAGCAGGGCGTAGCGGAGCGCACGAATCGCACCCTCATGACGAAGGTACGGGCGCTAATGCGGCAGGCAAAGCTCCCGCCGATCTACTGGACCTACGCGATGCACCATGCCGTGCGGGTGCACAACCTGCTGTCAACCACCGCAATCACTGGCAATTAATCGCCGCACGTGAAATGGACGGGAAGAAAGGGGGACACCTCCATGCTCCGCGTCTGGGGCTGCATGGTTCAATACCGACCGCCAACATCAACCATCGGGAAGTTCAAAAGCCGCGCGCGCTGGGGAATCCATCTCGGTATCAGCCACGAACACAAGGCGTGGATCATCCTGGATCTCCTAAGCCAGAAAATCAAGAATGCGCGCGATGTCATCTTCTACGAGCGACTGTTTCTGCAAAAATTTCGTGACGACGAGCAGACGAATGCAAACCGCGTCTACGCCAACGAGGGCCACAGCTACGCCTCACCTGAGGACGAAGTAGCAGCAGCAATTCTGGAGCAGGATCCCAGAGGCGAGTTCACAAGGGGCGATCGCCGCGACGACGACGACGACGATGACGATGATTCAGGTGAAGGAGGAACAGGCGCAACAGGAGGAGGCGCAGCAGGAGGAAGCAGAAGCGGCGGAGACACAGCACCGCCAGCACCGCCTGAACCAGAAAGCGATGATGACGACGTGCAGGAAGTCGTCACTCAACATCGCCACGACAGCACTGTCACCGGTCTCCAGCTACTCGGACTACACGCTGCCATCTCCACTGCTCCGCGCATCATCGAACCTAAGAACCCACGGCAAGCTCTCACAGGCACACACAGCAAGGAGTGGCGCGAAGCAATGGATGCGGAAATCCGGGCACTCGAGTCGCGCGACACCTGGGTGCTCGTCGACCGTGCAGCAATAAAGGGGAGAAGGATTCTCTCCGGCAAATGGGTCTTCCGAGTGAAGACAGGAGCCGACGGAAGGATTGGGCGATTCAAGGCACGCTGGGTGGTGCGTGGCTACGATCAAAGGCACGGGATTGATTTTGACCAGACATTCGCACCGGTCAGCCGTCACACGCCCGTCAGAATTCTCCTCGCCATCGCAGCCGCACGACACCTACCACTCCGGCAGATCGATGTGAAGAATGCGTTCCTGTACGCATTAGTGGACGCCGTGATCTACGTGGAACAGCCACACACTTACGGCGGCGGAGACCCACGCGTCTGTCAGCTACGCAAGTCCCTCTATGGGATCAAACAGGCACCGAGACTCTGGCAGTAGTACCTGCACAACATACTGCTTGAAATCGGGTTCAAGCAGCTGCCTCACGATCCTGGAATGTATCGCCGCGATTTCCACGGCGAATACATCCTCCTCACGGTCTACGTCGACGACCTTCTCTACACAGGCTCAAGCAACGAACTGCTCGAGCAATTTGAGAGAAGCCTCGCAGGGCGCGTCGACATCACCTGCAATCATGACGTGAAGCAGTTTCTCGGACTCAACATCACCTACTCGCCGGAAGCCATTCATCTCTCAGCAGCGAAGTATGCGGAGGAGCTTAGCAAGCGCTTCAACATTGCGCCTGCACCACTCTCCACCCCTTACCGCACTCCAGGACCCAACCACAAGCCTGACAACAAAGCCCTGTCCCCTGCTGGGCTTCACACTTACCAGCAGCAGTTGGGATGCCTGCTTTTCGCATCTGTTACCTGCAGGCCCGACCTCTCCTACATTGCGAGCTAGTTGGCTCAGTACTCACGCAAACCAACGGCTGAGAATCTCTCAGATCTTCAGCGAGCCCTTCAATTCTTCATCTCCACGCCCAATGTCGGGCTCAGTTATTCCACCATCCCAACCACATCCTTCAGCCTCGTCGGCTACGTGGATGCCGATCACGCCGCTGACCCTGACAATCGACGGTCCAGGACAGGGTTCCACTTCCGCCTCGAGCCCAGCGGCCCCATCTCCTGGAACTCTCAGAAGCAAGAGTTGGTTGCCCTGTCATCGGCGGAAGCTGAATTTATCGCAGCAACAGCAGCTGTTCGCGAAGGTCTCTACCTTCAGGAACTGCTGCAGGAAGCAAAAATTCCGGCCTCAACGAACTTTCGCCTGCACTGCGACAATCAGAGCGCGATCAGGATCGCGAACAAACCTGGTTTCGTCAACCGCACCAAGCACATCGCACTGCGGTACTTCTTCGTCAAGGACGAAGTTGACAAAGGCAAAGTTGACCTGACATACTGCCCAACGGGTGACATGGCAGCAGACTTCCTCACGAAGAGACTGCCGCGTCAGCAGTACCAGCACTGCTCCGAACTCAGCGGGGTAGTCAAGCGGGTCAATGCTCGCTACGGCCAGGAGTGAAGGGGGGTGTTACGAATAGTAGTTAATGAAAAACACTGTTGCGCACTCCTCACCGTAGTAAAGCCGAAGCACGCACTATCGAGAGTGAAGACGAAAAGCCAGAAGAAAGTCGAAGGGACAGACGGTTACGAGGAGCATCTGGACCGTCGGGCAGACAGCATCAGGCAGCAGCAGGCCCTCAGATTCACTTTTAGGGACGTTGATGCATCAGGGTCCCTGTGAAAAAAAGCCTGAATTTTCAGGGTTCCTAAAAAAAAAAGCCTGAATTTTCAGGGTTCCGGAAAACAAGAGCCTGAATTTTCAATTACATCATGCAATTGTGCAAGAGAGTAGCCTTTAAAGCGACGGTGCACATTTGCCACCCAAAACCCAGAACCCTGGCGAACTGTTACTGCGGATGGAAAGTGTCCGCACGAAATCCTGGTTTTCGCCAGCCAGCACTTTCGCGCTGGCAAGCCTGGTTAAAAAAAAAAACTTCTGAACCCAACACTGCCAAAAGTTGCCCGTCGCTTTAAGAACATGGTGGTAGAGGGATTCGAACCGGAAACCTTATCAATCGGTATCTACTTCGCTAACCACTAAGCCAGTTCATGGAGTCGACGATCGGTATTTTTTACATAAGATTTTATGATGCGGAAATGTTGGTTGTCTTATTGTCTCGGGTGTTTTACGGGAAGGATTCGGAATGTGCATTCAGTGTACACTTCGATAAAAGTCTGAAACATCAGTGTTAGCTATGAAGTAAAGGCTGAAAAAATCAGTGTCACAAAAATCTCAACACTGAAAATTCAGTGTAGGTACACAAAACTAGGCTGAAAATCAGGAATTTCAGGGGAAAATTCCTGATATCGTAGGGCCTGGGCAGCAGCAGTGGCTTCTGCCCGAACAGTTACGTAACCACTCGGAGTCGCACGGTTGGATTTCGATGCAATAAGGGAATGTACCCCTTAGAGTACATGGCTAGTTAGGTCGTTTCGAATTCCCCTGTACTCATATTTATATTCCTTGTACTGCACGTGTTTATTATCTCAAAGCATTTTACATTCACTCTGCTATTGAGTTCAAGGGCCCACCAACATCACTTCTCTGCGTGCGAACCATCCTGAGGTGATCCTGGTTACAATCACTTTCTGATTTTAGCAAAATCAAACAGTCAGAAAATATGACCTTGGAGCGTGCCACCACCTACATCAAGAGAGGCAGATGAGCAACATCCACCATCCCCACACCTCCTGTTGCTGGCCTCTCTCACCTATACCATCAACCAATCGCACCTGTTTAAGTTTAAACCTTTCTGCAGCCCTTCCACCAGCAACATTACTTTCCCTTCGAGCAGCCAAGGACACTACCACCGCCTCCCTCTCCTCCGTTGCACATGCGTGGCTTGAAGCCTTCTTTCACTGCCTGCTCAGCCATCCTGTGCTTCCAGCCTCGCCGTAACAAGGTTAGTCAGTCTGCATGTGCACGGCCTGTAGTAGCCATACCATCAATCACACATCTGCTTGTGAATGCTACTCTGGCACCGCTGTGTGCACGCCACGCTGCGCCTCGCCACGCACTCCATGCCAAACATGCCGTCATCTTGGGATCATCGGATGCGGGGCAGCAGCAGGAAGCCATCGAAGCCAGGGTGCCGGCCTGCTGTGCTGCGCACCGACCGCCTTCCTCTACCCGCCCCTCCCTCCACCACCCCGCCTCCCCTGCTCCCACCTTCTGCACCACCTGCTGCACCCTCTCGCCCCAAACTCTCACTCTCACTCGCTCTGCCATGCTGCCACACACTGCCAACTGTCACACCCTCTGCTGCCGCTGCTGTTGCGCTTTCATGTGGCCGAGGGCTCATCTTCCCCTGGCCTGCTGTTGCGCTTTCATGTGGCCGAGGGCTCATCTTCCCCTGGCCTGCTGTTGCGCTTTCATGTGGCCGAGGGCTCATCTTCCCCTGGCCTGCTGTTGCGCTTTCATGTGGCCGAGGGCTCATCTTCCCCTGGCCTGCTGTTGCGCTTTCATGTGGCCGAGGGCTCATCTTCCCCTGGCCTGCTGTTGCGCTTTCATGTGGCCGAGGGCTCATCTTCCCCTGGCCTGCTGTTGCGCTTTCATGTGGCCGAGGGCTCATCTTCCCCTGGCCTGCTGTTGCGCTTTCATGTGGCCGAGGGCTCATCTTCCCCTGGCCTGCTGTTGCGCTTTCATGTGGCCGAGGGCTCATCTTCCCCTGGCCTGCTGTTGCGCTTTCATGTGGCCGAGGGCTCATCTTCCCCTGGCCTGCTGTTGCGCTTTCATGTGGCCGAGGGCTCATCTTCCCCTGGCCTGCTGTTGCGCTTTCATGTGGCCGAGGGCTCATCTTCCCCTGGCCTGCTGTGCGTGTGCCTGGCATGCCACTCTCAATCGCCCGCACCCTGTCTCCACTTCTCTTATCTTGGCTATCTCCCCTGCCTTTCCTCCTCTGACCCTCACCGCCCTTCCCTTCTAGGCAGCAAGCCTTTTCTGCTGAGCTAGCAACCTTGGCTGCTGAGCTGGCAACCTTGGCGGTTGAGCTGGCAGTCATACCAGTAGAGGGGACAGTGGTACCAACAGAGCAGGCAGCAGTGCCAGCTGCTGTGCCAGCAGCAGCTGCTGCAGCAGTGGAGCCAACAGCGCAGTGAGCAGGTGCGTTGGGAGGAGCAGGAGGGTGTGTGGCAGCAAGAGCTCAAGGTGGCTCGGCCGTGCTGACAGCACCTGCCTTGGGTCGGTCGCTGCGCCGCTTCTTGAGGACCGGGAAGGAGAGAGCGGGCTGCTTGAGGGGCAATGTTGAGAGTTTGGAGATGCGGTCTGCAGTGGTACCGGCGGTGGCACTTGTGGTGGCACCTGTGGTGGCAGCTGCGGTGGTAGCTGTGGCGGCAGCTGTGGTGGCAGCAGTGGTGGCAGCTGTGGTGGCAGCTGTGGTGGCAGCTGTGGTGGCAGCTGTGGTGGCAGCTGTGGTGGCAGTTGTGGTGGCAGCTGTGGTGGCAGCTGTGGTGGTAGCTGTGGTGGCAGCTGTGGCGGCAGCTGTGGTGGCAGCTGTGGTAATAGCTGTGGTGGTAGCTTTGGTGGCAGGGCAGGATACCTGTGATGTGTCTCCACGGCTCGCGAGTGTATCATCTTGAGGCGCTCTTGCTGTTGCTCGTATGCTTGCTGTGGTTGTTCGTGTGGATCCTGTTGCGGTTACTCCATTGCTTCCTGCTGTGCGTGCTGCTGCTGTAGCGACGGCGGCTAACTCAGCTGATAGCAGCACAGCAGCTTGTTCTTCTGCTGCTGCCTTGCTGCGCTGCACCCCACCAGCACTTCCCGCACTGCCAGCACACCCATCCCCATCGCCATCGCCATCGCTGCTGTCTCCCGCCCTCACCTCACCGCCTCCCCCACCACTCCCCTCCCCTCCCTCTCTCCTCCTCTTCCTCACGGACCTGCTCCTCTTCCCACTCACTCTCACGCCTGCCCCTGCCTCACCCCCTGGGGTAGGCGGGCAGGCAGCTGGCGATGCCAGCGGTGCAGGCAGAGGAGCAGCAGCAGGGGAGGTGGCCGGGGGGGCAGGGAGTGAAGGGGAGAGAGGGCGAGAGGCCATGTGGGATGGATCGGTGGGTTGAGGAAGGGAGGAGCAGGCAGGCAGAAGCGGTGAGGTGATGCAGGAGGCGGGGGCAGGCTCGTATGTTACAGTCGGGCCACGGGGGCAGGTTGTAGCACAAGCAGGCACGGCCATGCAGCTGCCTCCTTGCAGGGCCGCTGCGTGCAGGGGGCGAGGGCTCCTCTTGCCCTTGGTGGCTGCGGCCGTGGCACCAGCGCCAGCTGAGGCAACTGTGGCAGCGGTAGCGACAGCGGTGGCAGCGGAGGCAGTACCACTGGTCGCCACACTGCATGCAGCCCTGGGAGCAACACTCACACTCGCTTCTGCTGCACCCCCAACAGCCACTGCTCCTGCTCTCCCCTTACCCACACGCACTGCCTTGCCTTCCCCGCCTGCTGCCAGCTTCCGCTTGGCACTGCGAGAGCCTTTCAGCCCGGACGCCTTCAGTTCCGAGGCAGCACCTGCGGTGCCGATTCCCCCACGTGCTGTCGCAACTGCTTTGCCTGACGGCGCTACAGTTTTTGCTACAGCCAGAGGCGTCGCTGTGCGTGCGGGAGAGGGTGCGGTGAGCAGCGATGCAGTGGGTGGTGCGGTGGGAGGAGGCGATTGAGTGGCAGGAGGAGTAGTTGCAGCGGTATCAGCCTTGAGGCGCGATGCCAGGCGGGCCACAGCGCGGCGCAGGGTCTGATAGTGGCGCGGGGTGGCAGGGAGAGGAGGGACAGGGAAGGGAGATAAGGTGAATGCAGCAAGAGGTGAATAGTCAGCAGCACTTGATCATCATTCTCCATGACGACAACAGCAGGTTCGCTGCTCACCTTGATCTCTGGGCGCAGGTCCACAGGCAGGGCAGAGGCGTGGCTGATGAGCGCGCGCAGATGTGACAGACGCTGGGCGGCCTGGCGCTCTGACAGCTGTGACTGAGATGAGAGTGCCTTGCTGAAGCAAGACAGCCACTCAGAACGGCATCAGTTGTGCCTACTGTGTGCGAGCCCTGGAGGACAGACAAGGGAGGGGAGGGGTGAAGGAGGAGGATTGAGAGATGGAAGAAGGTGGGACAGAAAAAGACTCTTGGCATGCACACAGAGAGTATAATGGAGCGAAGAGAGCAACGGAAAGACAAGAGAAGTGGGGTTGGAGACACTAAGATCTGCTCGTTACACAGTATCGCCGTAAGTGCAATTCTGTTTGTATAAGCCACTATCTCACCGTCTGCACCAGCTGTGCCAGGGTGGAAGGTCGGGGCCGTGGGCGGCCAATGAGAGCGCTACACGTGGCAGCCCTCCAGCAGTGGGCGGCCACTGCCCTCTGCATCACCGCCAGCGTGCCGCCCGCCCGACTTCCTCAGCACCAAGGTAGTCGACAGCGGCAGCAGAGGCGACCGAGGGGAGAAGGGGGGGAGGGGAACACCCGTCAAAGAAGGGCGTGCGGGGGTCGCCACAAGAGGCACCTACAGCAACTATGCTAGCCTCAGCTGCAAGCAGATGCTTCTCGAGCAGGTCAACGGTGAGCTCGGTGGGGCAGAGGGCGAGAAATTGGTCCCTGACTGCGCGAAGAGAGTCAGGGAGACGGGTGACTAGGTGGTAGAGAACGAGGTACATCGGGGGCGGATTCTTGGCGAGGAACTCAGCAGGAAGGGCGGCTCGGTAGCGAGTGTCACTAGTGCGGAGGTGTGTAATGACGTCAGCGACTGTGGGAAAGGCGGCCAAATCGGGGAAGAGATAGGGCAGCGAGAGACGGCCGATCGTAGCAGAGGCAGGCGAGGAGTAGCGCGCGACTACTGCATCGTACAGTGCCTTAGCAGTCTTGTGCTGGCCAAAATGCGCGCGCTAGTCTAACGGCCGGTGACTGCAAATGGCTAGGCGAGCGTGAGCGTCACGAGTCTGCCACTGGGAGCGAGCTGTACTGTCAGCAGTCTCTACAAGTGCTAGAGCGGTTCCGGACGCGTGATCATACAGTGAGACATCGTCCTTGGCAGTGATCTGTAGGAACAGGTGGAGGTCGTCGAGCCAAGCATCAATCTGAATCGGACGGCCCTCAGCATCGAAAGAGAGGACGGTGGGACTAGCCATAGTGGCAGCAGTAGCAGTAGCAGCAGTAGCAGTAGCAGCAGTAGCAGTAGGAACAGAAGCAGTAGGAGCGGGCGGAACAGCAGTAGCAGTAGGGCAGCGCGGCTCGGACAGGGCGGCGCGGCACGGTTCGGGCAGGGCGGCTCGGCGCGGCTCGGGCAGGGCGGCGCGGCGCGGCTCGGACAGGGCTATGCGGCGCGGCTCGGACGGGCAGGGCGGCGCTACGGTGGGCCTGCGCGTGGGCTGCTGTTGCGTACGGGCCGCGGCTGCGCGTGGGCTGCAGTCGCGCGCGGGCAGCGAGCTATGCGCTGGCTGCAGCGGCCGGTGCGCAAGCAGCTGCGACGCGCGGGCTGCGCGCGGGGCCGCACGAGGATGGCGCAGGCTGCGCGCGGGCGGTGCTGGTCGTGCGTGGGCGGTTAACGGCCTACGCACGCTAGAAACGGGCCGCGCGCGGGCGGCTAGCGGGCTGCACGCGCTAAAAACGGGCCGCGCGCGGGCGGCTAGCGAGCTGCGTACGGGCAGCGTGAGAGAGAGAGGCGCGCGAGGGCGCGAAAGTGGTAGGGCGCTCGAGGGCGCTTCTAGCAGAACGGTGGGCCCTTAGGACTAAGCGGTCCTAGGTTCCTAACCTAGGCTCGTAATACCATGTCAGAATGAACAAGATTGTTTGCACTAGGAAAGAGGTGGGTACAAGTAGGAAACCCTAAACTTACTGTACCCCATAGTAACTACCCCACTACAGCCTAAACCAACTGTAGCAGATATAACATTTGACACGCGTCCAGTCAGAATGAGCCGTCACGCCTGTGAAGTGACGTGCCAAAGCTCTGTGCACAGTCAGAGAATGCCCTCGCGCGATTCTGATTCAGGAACCTGTAGGATTTCGATTCGTTAGAATTTACGAGACTGAAATAGATTTTGGTGTGTTTAAATTGTATTTCTTTTTATATAAGCACCGGCGCTTATGGCCGTTACTCAATTACAAGACCCCCCTTAAAAAAATGAGTGTATTATAAGCGCATATGCGCTACTATCTGGGGCCAGACTATACATGATATGTGTTTCGGCCAGGCAAGATACTAAAACCTAGTGTAACCATATGAAGCAGCCTGTGAACGCAAGAATCACATCGAACTGAGGACACTCATGAGACTGGCTTAAATGTGAACCGTGACTAAACAACGACGCATGTTGTCAAACTTATATGCTATAGTCTGTGGGAGAAAGGCCCCGCCCTCGCTTGGGCGCAGCCGATCTCATTGTCGACGAGAAGTTCGCGACGGATTGGTCGACAAAATGGGCTTCTGCAGTTCGACGGAAGTTGCGGTCGAGCAGGCTGTGCTCGACAGAATCCGGTCAACGAGCTCTGCGTCTGGTCGACGATCTCTGCGCGAAGAGCTCCCGTCAAAGAGCGCTGGTCGACGATCCTGGTCGAAGAAATCTGGTCGAAGAGTTCGGGTCGATGAGCGCTGCTCGGCGAACGCTGTTCAACCGAGCGGTGTCCAAAAGATCGACCAAACTTGCAGAGGTGTGCGAAACTCTGAGGAGGTGTGCGAAACTTCGCCGAGAAGGTATTGGCGAAGTTTGACCTGCGGAATGGCAGCACGTGGTCGACGGTGCGCACCTGGCGAAACAGACAACATGTATTCTACCTGGCACCTACGCAATGTGCCTGACGGTGAAACCAAATATCACAGAAAATATTCCTCACGTTGCGTCTCAAGAAGAACGTTCCTCACATTGCATCACCCATCATTCATTCCCCTCTCCCCTGCCCCACTCAAACCACGAGTCACCTTTTTCTAACCCTTCAGCTCCCCTCCCTGCCTCACCCAAAGTACCTTGTAGCTTGCCTTACTCTTTCCACTCTCTTCCCTACCTCACTCAAAGGACTGTTTACCTTGCCTAACCCCTCCCTGACTTGTCCCACATGGCCTCACTCCTTTCCCTGCCCCACCAAACACTCCAATAAATCTCATGGTCTTCTGAACTACGAGGCTAAGTAGGATGGAATCGATATAGGAGAGAACTGCCTGATGAAAATGCCTGGTCTAGAAAGGTACGGGGGCAACTCAGCAGCAGTACGGGGTAAGAATATAGTTGAAGTAGGTAACTGATCCTATCACAACTTGGTAAAGCAGGTGAAATAAAGGCGGAATAATTCCAACTTGGATTATTATGCTATGATCCAAGCGATTTGATTCTCAAGCAGCCGAGCTCCATAATGCCCATATAGTCCAATTATTTTCAGTCGTGAAAGAACTACCACCCTTCCCCCTTTCTAAGCACACATTGTTCCCATACAAGTCAACCACCCAACGCCAAACAGCACCCCGAGCACATGCAAACAGCAACAATACCTTCCTTGGTTATCAACCACTGCCCTGCTCTACTTGCGTCCGAGATTTCCAAAGAAGTTTGTGGCCTTCTCGAACCCTTGCTTCACGTCGTCCGCTGCCTTCCTGGCACCTTCCCCATTCTCAAACCCCTGCTTCACCTCATTCGCTGCCTTCTTGGTATCCTCCCACCCTTTCTCCAGCTTTTCCGCTTGCTTCTTTTTGTCTTTCACCACCCTATCCCATTCCTTCTTAGAATACTTCGAAAGCTCCTTTCCAACCTCAGCGATGGCTTTCATTTCACTCGGCCCGATCTTCACCTTGACCGCCTTCCCCTTGAGCATCCGTCGGATCTCCTGCATCAGTGGTAAGATGGACGCATCTTTGACTGCCACTGGGGAGGACAGGTCGTCCGCCGCCAAGATGCCAACATCCCGCGCAGGATCAGATTCGAATATCGGCGCTGTAGCGGAGACCACATGCGCGGCGGCAATGAGCACAGAGAGCACCAGTAAGAAAACGCGAAGCACGGCCATTGTAAGCAACCACCGGATTGGATTCGAAGGAAGCAGATGGAGTGGCCTCGCAAATGAATTGTGCGGAGCTAAATAGTGCCGCGAGCTGGGGCTGGTTTACTATTGGTTGGGTGCGGTCGATGCGATTATTCGTTGCTAGAGGCTATTGGCGCGACGCGAAATCTGCCGCTGGAAACGGGATGATTGGTCGAAGCGCGTTACTTGGTGATAGGCACTGAGCGTGTCTGGAAGTTTGCCGTCGTTCCTTGTCACTCACGCCATGGGCTAGCCCTAAGTGTTGAATTCACAGCCCAACTTCATTCTAGGACGCGTCACAATTGTCACAATCGACGGCGATCGATCGTGCCCATCACAGGTGGCGCGGCATCTGCGGGCTGCGTCTCCAATCGCATGGTCGATGCGTCATTTGACGCCATCTGACCTCGGCAATCGGAGGGATATCGATCGTGGCGAGGAGACTGGAGACACTAGACGGAAAAAAGAAACGAAACTATTCCCGAATTGACGAAGTTACTGCACACCCTGTACATCGCTCACAGGGTCGGTGTGACATTTGTTACACGTCCTTAGCACTTCAGGAGGCGCGAAAGTGACCGATATTTGGTTACCAGCGCGAAGCAAGCTGGTGCCAGACATGAGGCGCGGCGAGAAACGCGGTGGGCAGAAAGTCTCGCAATCATTGCAGGAGTGGTACAAATGTAGGCCCGTGAGTTGCGGAGACGTCAATAATGATAACAAATGTCTAGCGCTTACACTCCAGCTATCTCCTCAATAGGATTAGTCAAAGAAGAGTGTGCTAAATTGCAACGTCAAATAGGTGACAAGAAATTGAAGTCTGTAATCAATAAGGGTTCCCAAGTGTGCGCTTATTATTGAATTCCGGCCATAAGCGCAGTTCTTGAGATAGAATGGCATGCGCCTAACATAGGCCAGCGCTTATATCCGGGGCGGGGCCATACGGTACAGCAAACCTATTCATGATTCATTAGTAAATATAGTCACTTATAGTAAGCGCACACACACACACACACCGCCTGAACAAGCAGCCCCAGGGTTTGTACTGTCATGACTCACTATGTGCATGGAGAAATTAGTGGGTTAGTGTCAAATCAAACAGTCAGAAAATATGACCTTGGAGCGTGCCACCACCTACATCAAGAGAGGCAGATGAGCAACATCCACCATCCCCACACCTCCTGTTGCTGGCCTCTCTCACCTATACCATCAACCAATCGCACCTGTTTAAGTTTAACCCTTTCTGCAGCCCTTCCACCAGCAACATTACTTCCCCTTCGAGCAGCCAAGGACACTACCACCGCCTCCCTCTCCTCCGTTGCACATGCGTGGCTTGAAGCCTTCTTTCACTGCCTGCTCAGCCATCCTGTGCTTCCAGCCTCGCCGTAACAAGGTTAGTCAGTCTGCATGTGCACGGCCTGCAGTAGCCATACCATCAATCACACATCTGCTTGTGAATGCTACTCTGGCACCGCTGTGTGCACGCCACGCTGCGCCTCGCCACGCACTCCATGCCAAACATGCCGTCATCTTGGGATCATCGGATGCGGGGCAGCAGCAGGAAGCCATCGAAGCCAGGGTGCCGGCCTGCTGTGCTGCGCACCGACCGCCTTCCTCCACCCGCCCCTCCCTCCACCACCCCGCCTCCCCTGCTCCCACCTTCTGCACCACCTGCTGCACCCTCTCGCCCCAAACTCTCACTCTCACTCGCTCTGCCATGCTGCCACGCACTGCCAACTGTCACACCCTCTGCTGCCGCTGCTGTTGCGCTTTCATGTGGCCGAGGGCTCATCTTCCCCTGGCCTGCTGTTGCGCTTTCATGTGGCCGAGGGCTCATCTTCCCCCTGGCCTGCTGTTGCGCTTTCATGTGGCCGAGGGCTCATCTTCCCCTGGCCTGCTGTTGCGCTTTCATGTGGCCGAGGGCTCATCTTCCCCTGGCCTGCTGTTGCGCTTTCATGTGGCCGAGGGCTCATCTTCCCCTGGCCTGCTGTTGCGCTTTCATGTGGCCGAGGGCTCATCTTCCCCTGGCCTGCTGTTGCGCTTTCATGTGGCCGAGGGCTCATCTTCCCCTGGCCTGCTGTTGCGCTTTCATGTGGCCGAGGGCTCATCTTCCCCTGGCCTGCTGTTGCGCTTTCATGTGGCCGAGGGCTCATCTTCCCCTGGCCTGCTGTTGCGCTTTCATGTGGCCGAGGGCTCATCTTCCCCTGGCCTGCTGTTGCGCTTTCATGTGGCCGAGGGCTCATCTTCCCCTGGCCTGCTGTGCGTGTGCCTGGCATGCCACTCTCAATCGCCCGCACCCTGTCTCCACTTCTCTTATCTTGGCTATCTCCCCTGCCTTTCCTCCTCTGACCCTCACCGCCCTTCCCTTCTAGGCAGCAAGCCTTTTCTGCTGAGCTAGCAACCTTGGCTGCTGAGCTGGCAACCTTGGCGGTTGAGCTGGCAGTCATACCAGTAGAGGGGACAGTGGTACCAACAGAGCAGGCAGCAGTGCCAGCTGCTGTGCCAGCAGCAGCTGCTGCAGCAGTGGAGCCAACAGCGCAAGTGAGCAGGTGCATTGGGAGGAGCAGGAGGGTGTGTGGCAGCAAGAGCTCAAGGTGGCTCGGCCGTGCTGACAGCACCTGCCTTGGGTCGGTCGCTGCGCCGCTTCTTGAGGACCGGGAAGGAGAGAGCGGGCTGCTTGAGGGGCAATGTTGAGAGTTTGGAGATGCGGTCTGCAGTGGTACCGGCGGTGGCACTTGTGGTGGCACCTGTGGTGGCAGCTGCGGTGGTAGCTGTGGCGGCAGCTGTGGTGGCAGCAGTGGTGGCAGCTGTGGTGGCAGCTGTGGTGGCAGCTGTGGTGGCAGCTGTGGTGGCAGCTGTGGTGGCAGTTGTGGTGGCAGCTGTGGTGGCAGCTGTGGTGGTAGCTGTGGTGGCAGCTGTGGCGGCAGCTGTGGTGGCAGCTGTGGTAATAGCTGTGGTGGTAGCTTTGGTGGCAGGGCAGGATACCTGTGATGTGTCTCCACGGCTCGCGAGTGTATCATCTTGAGGCGCTCTTGCTGTTGCTCGTATGCTTGCTGTGGTTGTTCGTGTGGATCCTGTTGCGGTTACTCCATTGCTTCCTGCTGTGCTTGCTGCTGCTGCAGCGACGGCGGCTAACTCAGCTGATAGCAGCACAGCAGCTTGTTCTTCTGCTGCTGCCTTGCTGCGCTGCACCCCACCAGCACTTCCCGCACTGCCAGCACACCCATCCCCATCCCCATCCCCATCCCCATCGCCATCGCCATCGCTGCTGTCTCCCGCCCTCACCTCACCGCCTCCCCCACCACTCCCCTCCCCTACCTCTCTCCTCCTCTTCCTCACGGACCTGCTCCTCTTCCCACTCACTCTCACGCCTGCCCCTGCCTCACCCCCTGGGGCAGGCGGGCAGGCATCTGGCGATGCCAGCGGTGCAGGCAGAGGAGCAGCAGCAGGGGAGGTGGCCGGGGGGGCAGGGAGTGAAGGGGAGAGAGGGCGAGAGGCCATGCGGGATGGATCGGTGGGTTGAGGAAGGGAGGAGCAGGCAGGCAGAAGCGGTGAGGCGATGCAGGAGGCGGGGGCAGGCTCGTATGTTACAGTCGGGCCACGGGGGCAGGTTGTAGCACAAGCAGGCACGGCCATGCAGCTGCCTCCTTGCAGGGCCGCTGCGTGCAGGGCGCGAGGGCTCCTCTTGCCCTTGGTGGCTGCGGCCGTGGCACCAGCGCCAGCTGAGGCAACTGTGGCAGCGGTAGCAGCAGCGACAGCGGTGGCAGCGGAGGCAGTACCACTGGTCGCCACACTGCATGCAGCCCTGGGAGCAACACTCACACTCGCTTCTGCTGCACCCCCAACAGCCACTGCTCCTGCTCTCCCCTTACCCACACGCACTGCCTTGCCTTCCCCGCCTGCTGCCAGCTTCCGCTTGGCACTGCGAGAGCCTTTCAGCCCGGACGCCTTCAGTTCCGAGGCAGCACCTGCGGTGCCGATTCCCCCACGTGCTGTCGCAGCTGCTTTGCCTGACGGCGCTACAGTTTTTGCTACAGCCAGAGGCGTCGCTGTGCGTGCGGGAGAGGGTGCGGTGAGCAGCGATGCAGTGGGTGGTGCGGTGGGAGGAGGCGATTGAGTGGCAGGAGGAGTAGTTGCAGCGGTATCAGCCTTGAGGCGCGATGCCAGGCGGGCCACAGCGCGGCGCAGGGTCTGATAGTGGCGCGGGGTGGCAGGGAGAGGAGGGACAGGGAAGGGAGATAAGGTGAATGCAGCAAGAGGTGAATAGTCAGCAGCACTTGATCAGCATTCTCCATGACGACAGCAGCAGGTTCGCTGCTCACCTTGATCTCTGGGCGCAGGTCCACAGGCAGGGCAGAGGCGTGGCTGATGAGCGCGCGCAGATGTGACAGACGCTGGGCGGCCTGGCGCTCTGACAGCTGTGACTGAGATGAGAGTGCCTTGCTGAAGCAAGACAGCCACTCAGAAGCTGCCTCGTGTCGCTGTTTGGCTTCCCCGAGAACGGCATCAGTTGTGCCTACTGTGTGCGAGCCCTGGAGGACAGACAGGGGAGGGGAGGGGTGAAGGACGAGGATTGAGAGATGGAAGAAGGTGGGACAGAAAAAGACTCTTGGCATGCACACAGAGAGTATAATGGAGCGAAGAGAGCAACGGAAAGACAAGAGAAGTGGGGTTGGAGACACTAAGATCTGCTCGTTACACAGTATCGCCGTAAGTGCAATTCTGTTTGTATAAGCCACTATCTCACCGTCTGCACCAGCTGTGCCAGGGTGGAAGGTCGGGGCCGTGGGCGGCCAATGAGAGCGCTACACGTGGCAGCCCTCCAGCAGTGGGCGGCCACTGCCCTCTGCATCACCGCCAGCGTGCCGCCCGCCTCAACAGAGCAGCCTGTCCCTGCCTCCGACACCGCCGCTGCCGCTGGCCCTGTCGGCACTGTTGGCCCTCCTCCACCATCCTTGGCGCTCTGCCCTGCCGACTGCTGCACCTCCTGTTGCCCTCCAGCCACCACTCCCACAGTCGCTGCCGCGGCAGCAGCTGCAGTGCCGGTGACATGCTTCGTGTGATCCCCTTGCACCAGATGCTGCTGCTGCTGCTGGCGTGTGGGCGGTGAGAGAACTGCATTCACGTGCAGCAGCCACGAGGCAAGAGGCTCTGCTGCCTGCGCTGCTATTGAATCTGGTGCCGCTGGTGTGGCAGCAGGGGCAGTGGAGGAGAGCGATGGCGGAGAGGCAAGTGGCATGTCGAGTGGAAGACAGGAGGCCACCTGCAGATGGGATGCGGATTGGGGGGTTGAGAGTGAGTGACTGAAGGCCCGATCGCAAACAAAGATTTGACAAGTGGCAGGAGATGATATCATTTGAAATATAAAGATAAATACCTACTTGAGACAAAGGGTCAGCCATAACCTGAAACAATGCTGAAAAATCACCTGAAGCAGACAGCTGAGTATGGAGGGAGGCAGGGGTTCGGCATGACGTGGCAAGGACAGGGTGGTGGAGAGCGCTGATGTCAGCAAGTGAGAGCAACGCGTTGCTGATTGGACGAGTTGCTCCAAGCTGTGCACGGCTGCGAT